>SJYQ01093263.1:156243-181054 GCA_006410935.1 Redunca redunca
AAAAAAAAAAAAAAAAAGCCACAACCTAAAACTTGAGAGTTATGTTTCATTTGGTGGGAATTTTTAGGGCGTCAAGCCCAGAGCAGCATCTCCACTGACCTTCAGAGAACTGCTCTTCGGAGGTACGGGGCGAAGAGGGGCCAGGTTTTATAGAAGTTTTACAGCAAAGGGCTGGTAGTCTGACCATCAAAAGATTACTATAAATTAAAGAGAACCAGACATCCCAAGCTAAGGAATTTAGAGCTTTTCTCCATAGAGAAGACCTAACGGCCAGGCTTTCTGGAGCCATTTCTTCGAGATGTGCCTCTGCTCTCTGACCAGCGTCCTGGGTCCTCACGCCCTGAGCTCTAGCTGGGCTCACTCTAGGGAGCCGCTGCAGCCTGGTGGCTGCCAGATGGCTGCTGTTCTTTCCTTCCTGAGCTCCCTCAGGGTTCACTGGCTCACCTGGGAGGGCTTGAGGTTTGTCGTTTATGTCTCTGAGAATCAACCTTTAATATTTACTCAGATTTAAATAATAAAATGTAAAAGAAACGTAGAATTTGCACTGGATCTTTCCAGCTAGCTGAGCTATGCCACTGGCTAACAAGGAGGAGGTGACTCAGAACCAACAGAACTTGAGTGCTTCAGAGACCTTGGTCTACTGACTGAATGTTGAGAATGATCATACTAAGAAGGGGAGGTCTCTCATGGTGCAGCAAGAAGAGCCAGGGTCCCTCAGAGCTGAAAAGACACACGTCTACACAGCAAATACAAGACGTGGAGGCTGGTTGGGAGGTTCTGATTAGTTGCCAAGTCTCAGTGTCTGGAAAAGACCCCTCCGGAGACTGGGGGAATGACTTTTTCCCATTCTGAGGTTCATGACAATGATTATAATTTGCAGGTAGGAGTTGATTATGCGTCTGCTGCTGCTGCTAACTCACTTCAGTCATGTCCGACTCTGTGCGACCCCATAGACAGCAGCCTACCAGGCTCCCCGTCCCTCGGATTCTCCAGGCAAGAACACTGAAGTGGGTTGTCAGGTTTGTTCTAAGTTGCAATCCTACATGTAGTGTTTACAACAATCCGAGAAGCAGTTACACCCAACCTCTACTCCACAGACAGAAGAGGAAGGCTAACAAATTCAAGTCTGGGTAGTCAACACTGAGATGGGGTTTAGACCAGAGAGGTTGGTCTGGAAAGGTAACCACTCTGTGGCACTCAGTGTCCCCGACGGTGCGCACGTCTTACCTCACAGATGGTCCACAGGGGCAACATGCCCTCACACGGCAGAGATTTTGACACGCTCAACCAAAGGAGGTGCTTGCAGCAGAAGGTTCCAAGTGTTAGGGGAAGCACACTGATTGAAACCGCCCACCCTGGCCAGGCACCATAGTAATCATTTGCATGAGTTGTTTTATGACAGGAGATCCTGGTAAGGAATACAGAACTAATAAGCCACCACCAACCAGAAGAGTTCGGGAAAGGTCGAAAGGAGACACCTCGTGTCCGTCCACTTCCCAGAATCCCTCTCGCTAGCATCCATCTTGGCTGAGTGATGCGTGCGCCACCAGGAAAGACTCTGAATTAGAATGATTGGCCAAAGACCAGCCAGAAACTAATCCCATCACCATAAAACCCGAGACTGTGAGCCACGCAGCAGAGCAGTTCTCCTGGGTTCCCTTACCCTACTGCTCTCCACCCGGGTGCCCTTTCCCAGTAAAATCTCTTGCTTTGTCAGCAGACGTGTCTCCTTGGACAATTCATTTCTGAGTGTTACACAAGAGCCCAGTTTCGGGCCCTGGAAGGGGTGCACCTTCCTGCAACAAATGGAGACTCTGGTGGGACTCTTCTTTGCTGAGACTGACATCCTGACCACTCGGGGTACTCAGGGGCCAGCTTGTCTGCCGATGGACCAGACCCAGCAGCCGCAACTGGGACCCTTTTGTCCCTGGTCTCCCCCTGATGAAGACAACTGGCCAGAGTGCCCCGACCAGTAAGGAACAAGAGACTTTATGGACCTCTCTCCCCTTCCCTCTCTCTTTCCTCTCCTTAACCCTTCCTATCCTTCCTGGTCCTGGACGCAGGAATCTGGTCAAAGGTCCCTCAGCCTGAGCTGAGGATTGGAGGCTGATCACCTCCTCTTGGCAGAGAACTCGAATTCTGGTTCTGGTCTGGTATGATTTCTGGTAGGGCCAAGTTCCAGCCCTCCCTTCTCTGGAGGCCCAGGGGAAAGTCCTATAACGCCAGGGCATCTGTAGGTGGCAGGAGACGTCTATAAGGCCATCCCTTTCGCTCCCCTCTCCTGCCTCCTCCCCTTCTTTTTCAACCTGGCTTCCTTTCCTCCCTTTGAAATCTTTGAAGACCTGAGATATTTTCCTTTCTCTGAAGTTCTGTGTCTCTATAGGAGGTTTTCTAAGAGACTGTATTCTTGTATTTAAGGGAGTGTCTGATGAGGACTGCCGGGTTTATGTGTGTGTGTTTTAACTCTGTTCTGTGTTGGGATTTTTGATGGCCATTTTGCTTTGTTTAGCCACCATTTGGTTTAGACCTGCCGCCATTTTGTTATAACTTGATTTTCTTTCCCTGTGCCTTGAGACCAGGGCTCTCAGGAAAACTTACCTAGACCATCTCTAACTCCTGACACTGAGGAAAAAGGGAAAAAAGACTTGAAGCTAGATCTTGAACTGTGTCTGTCTAAATATGTCTTGGTATGTCTTTGTCTCTGGGTAATATTTTTGAGGTTAATTTGTAAATGAGCTCTATTTATTTGGCTTAAAAAATAGTAAGCGCTTACAAATCAAATAATTCTAAATTAAACAATAAATTCCAGGTTCATGTGAACTGGGAAATATTCAGTATTAAATACCTCATATTAATGTTTGTTTGTTGACCTATCTAATATAGATATGTCTTAGAGTAATTAACATTAAGTAGAATATTTTCATTTCTGCTTTATTGACCATGCCAAAGCCTTTAACTGTGTGGATCACAATAAACTGTGGAACATTCTGAAAGAGATGGGAATACCAGACCACCTAACCTGCCTCTTGAGAAATCTGTATGCGTGCCAGGAAGCAACAGTTAGAACTGGACATGGAACAACAGACTGGTTCCAAATAGGAAAAGGAGTACGCCAAGGCTGTATATTGTCACCCTGCTTATTTAACTTCTATGCAGAGTACATCATGAGAAACACTGGACTGGAAGAAACACAAGCTGGAATCAAGATTGCAGGGAGAAATATCAATCACCTCAGATATGCAGATGACACCATTCTTATGGCAGAAAGTGAAGAGGAGCTAAAAAGCCTCTTGATGAAAGTGAAAGNATTTTGATGCTGGGAGGGATTGGGGGCAGGAGGAGAAGGGGACGACAGAGGATGAGATGACTGGATGGCATCACGGACTCGATGGACATGAGTCTGAGTGAACTCCGGGAGATGGTGATGGACAGGGAGGTCTGGCGTGCTGCGATTCATGGGGTGGCAAAGAGTCGGACATGACTGAGCAACTGAACTGAACTGAATATAAGTTAAATATTATATCTGTTACAAGTTTGTCAACAAGGAAATTACCTCGAGTGAAGAAACTTCTAAAAAATGTAAATGAGATAGAGCTTTTATATAAACTCTATTAAGAATAATTATTCTTTTAAAATATCTATCTAAAATAGTCTTTCCAGATTGGCGTGACTTAAATTTCTAAGGGTTGTGCCAAGTGGGCTAAGTGTGCTAAGTCTATTGACTAGTTAGGTCATTTCCAGATAAAATAAGATTTTGAAACATTTACTACTAAACACTAATTTTGTTTTACAGAGAAACTAAAGAGATTTGGGACTACAAATGAACAATGTTTGGTGCCATCCTAAAATGTTCTAAGAAACCAAGGGTTTTAGAAATTATCACTGTTATTTATGCTCACCAATCTATAAAATGCTAATATAAAAGTTAGTTCTTGGTTGCTAAATGAAAGTAAGAAGTGTGTTTTCAGTATAAAAAAAAATAAAGAAAGAAAAAGGTGTGAAAAACACTAAAGAGTTATGCATGATCAGGATTTTCTAAAATTGGATTACAATTAGTTAGAGAAGTGGATTTTGTTAGGAATGACACAGCCATAAGAAAACATAAGTCAAGTAGGTCCAAGATGATGGAGCTGACTTTCACTAGACCTCAATCCTTGGTATTTAGGCCCATTGTGACATATCAACAGGCTAAGTGATGCACCCATCAACACGGACTAAATCTGACCAAATGTTCTAAATGCTGTTAATTGATCTTTTTGATAAAACTTCTGAAATAGAATTCTTTTGAGGTTCTTTTAACCTCTAGCTAACTTTGGGGTGCTTCAGAGGGCCCCTGAAACATCCCAAAGAGACATATTAAACTGTGTTTATTTGGTTGGTTAATTTATATGAAAAAGATTATCAAATGAGTAATAAATCCACTCATGTTAAAATGTATGGTAAAATTACTAATATAGTTATCCTAGAAACTATATGGAGTTCTTAACATTCTGATATGCCCTGGTATTCTAATAGAAAACCTGTTGACTTCACAAAAGTTAACAAAAGGACTGAATGAACCAGCTAATATGCTTATAACTTTTATGGTTTCTACCTGAAAAATTACAGGTTTTCAGGGAGTAGGGAAAACCTTCCTCTCAAACTAATTATGACAATACTTTGGTAAAACTAAACGTTATAAACCAAACAATTATATTTTCTCTCTATCTGACTCCTCCAAAAACTGGAAATTCTTAGGTTTCCAGTAAGTTTATCAAATGAGTTAGGAAGTTTATCTCATGGATACAAAAATCTCAAGAAATTTTTGAGACCTTAAAAAGGGAAGAATTCACCTAGATTTGTTAGGCAAAATCTGTGATAAGCCTTTGGTGTGAGTTTCCCAGCCCTGTTTTATTTTACAAGTTCAGTCTGAGACTCTATAAATGTTTCAGCAAAATAAAAAGTATATAATCAATTATGGTTATATAAATCATCAAAGCAAAATTAGTGGAACAGACCTATTTTGCAAACAAACTAGCCTTAATTTGGTTATATTGGATAAAAATGAGGGTAACTTTAGGGAGAAAAAGATATTTCAAAAAATGTTAAATCCCAGTTTGTTAATGGAGGTCTGCATCTAGTAAGACTCATCTCTTAGATAGTTCTTTGCTGTTATGTGATATTATTGTAAAATTTAATTGAATTCTTAAAGAACACCCTAAGTTTGTTTCTGAAGCTCATCTCAGTAATCTATCTTTGGATGAAGATCAGATGCCTCATGACCTGCAACTAGGACTAGAAAAAGACATAATTTAAGGGACTGTCTCCAACCTGGATGGAAGGACTTTTTTTATCAGGAGAAACTACACTTCACCAGGATGAGAAGATGACAACATCAGAGGTAGACAGCTTCCCCAAGATGCTAGACGTGATTCGTATGATCACTTATGTTTTCCTGACTTCCTAGACCTTTGCATGTAAATCAAGTGCTTTTCTATCATAGGCCTGGTTCTATGCTAATTTTAGAAATCAATCCAATTGTTGGGTGTGTGGCCAATTACCTGTGTCTAGTTCTGGGTTATCTTGGTAAATTTCTCTACTACAAGACTCTTACTGGTTGGCCCTGAGAAAATTTACTTAAAAGAAATTTATAGTCATATTCAGGTCACTGTGATTTTACTAGAAGAGATCCCCACACTGGGCCAATTAATAGTGCCTGCTCTGACTCTGGCCTTAAATTTGAGCTTTTTTCTATTACTCAAGCTCAGTCAAAACAATAAGAAAAGTTTCAGCAAAGAGGAAAAAATCTCCCACAATTATGGGATGGATTTATATAGATAACACCAGGCTATGGTAATTTAGGTTTAAAGTCTCCTCTGTGTTGGAAACAGTGAAATTATACTAAGGATAATCAGTCTAGTAACACTAGAAAACTGGGCTATGTGCCTTATAAACAGTGGTGCCAATATATAATTTCCCTGGAAGATAAAGATTCTACAGAGCAGACTAAGTCAGATGACCTGAGATATACTGGGCTACATCTGATGGAAGCTCTCAAGTCTTACTTGTGACTTTACTAATACTGCTGGCTATGTTATTTGCATTTCACCTGTTTTACAAAATTGCTGTTTCTTATACTGTCAAATGTGTGTCTGAGGCCTCTAATAGAATAATATATAGTCCCATATGAGATCGATGATGGTAACAGTGTAACTCTAGATGTGGGAAGAAGCAACAAGAGGAAATATTTTCCTGGACCAAGAGGCTAGCAAGACAGGTGGTCCAGAGAATTTTGGATACTGTTTTATAGCCTAGTCCAGTAACAGTACATTGAGTGGCCTGTCAACAAAATCTTTGTCAAACCTGAGAATGGACATTCTCAGCACCATGGGATAAAATGGTCATGAAATGCCTCCCTCAAAATCATGGTCAAGTTTATGAGCAAAAAGGGGCTCTGCCAACTGAAGACTGACACTCGCCATCTACATCTACAAAGATTAACTCATGGCCGCTGCAACTGCTGACTTTCAACGCCCCTGAAAGGAGTTCAGGGTGAAAATCAGGAATGAGGCACTCTGTGCTCTGGGAAAAACTGGCAGAACAGGCCTTCAGATAGTTATATCTTTTCAGGAGAAGATTTTATGAATTCCAATTCTTGCATCTTCTCATACCTAGAGAAACACTGACGTCATTAATGGTGAAATCTGCTTTGGCTGTTAAGGAAAAGTTTACAATTATAAGTCAAAATAGAGTAGCTATGGTTCAGATATCCTGGGAAATAACTGGGTGATGCTATGGGTGTACTTTCAGACTAGACCTTGTATTGCTAAACACTTGAGTTTTCTGAGTCATGTCAGGCTTGGATGCCACCATTCTCAAAACAATGTCTGCTGGAAGCTAGTAACCTTACTTTCTATAAAACTAGGTAACTGGCTACAAGTCTCCCTGAAGTGCCAGGTCCAGACTGGGTTTCAGGCCTGTTCTTCTAAAAAGAAATGAGATTTATTTTGTCTACTAAATTCCAGTTATCACTCCTCCAACTACTTCTAATTAGGTTTGTTACACCAAAATGGCAGGCCAAGGGATTGAGATTTTGATCATACAAGACTCAGATCTAGAACTTGGAACTCAGAAATACTTCCAATTCAGTGTCCATACTCCAAGCTAAGGCAGGCCTATGCTCCATTTTGACAGGAAGTTATCACAGTCATGGTTGCCTAGTTCCCTAAATTAAAACTGAGCAGGACTCTGTGGGGCTCTGGAGTAGAGATATGTTCTGTGTTCTCCATTTCTTGTCCATCAGAATAGGCTTCATTCAGCCTCCTTGACCTTCCCTGAATTCCAAAGGGTGGATTCAAACAATTGCTAATCAGGGAAGGGAGGGGATACAAAAACAGACACAATCAAAGGTTGGTACAGCCTCCAGACAGAGTCCTGGTTCCTACTCAAAGAAATATGCATAACAATGTCTTTGAGCCCCGACCCAGGTGGAGGATGGTAACTTCAGACTTAACACAAGACTCCTGGAGCACAGCTCTGTTGCCTCACCACCAACCAATCAGAAGGGTCACAAACACTGCAACCCTCACCCCAAATGTTGCCTTCTGTTTCCAGGGACCAGAGATGACCATCCTGTTAGGTCTCCTGTTTGGCCCTGTCTATTTCATCTCTGAGAGTGGCCAACAGTTTCAGACTAAATTGCTATTACTACAAGGGTGAATGCTGGTTTCAGGCAAAAAAAAAAAAAAAATACCTTGACTTAGGTCAGGTAGAGAGAGACTTCTGCTCTGCTAGGCAGGCCTACGCCCATGCACAGCAGGAAGAAGTTACAGAAGAAAGAGACCTCCGCCCCAATTCCCAAGAAGTATCTTGAGCATGAAGTCTCTCATCGGGGAGTTGTAAGGGGAAGCACACTGACTGACACCGTCCACCCTGGCCAGATACCATAGTAACCATTTGCATGAGTTGTTTTATGACAGGAGATCCTAATAAGGAATACGGAACTAATAAGCCACCACCAACTGGAAGAGTTCAGGAAAGGTCAAAAGGAAACACCACGTGTCCGTCCACTTCCCAGAATCCCTCTTGCTAGCATCCATCTTGGCTGAGTGATGCGTGCGCCACCAGGAAAGACTCTGAATTAGAATCATTGGCCAAAGACCAGCCAGAAACTAATCCCATCACCATAAAACCTGAGACTGTGAGCCACGGGGCAGAGCAGTTCTCCTAGGTTCCCTTACCCTACTGCTCTCCACCCAGGTGCCCTTTCCCAATAAAATCTCTTGCTTTGTCAGCAGACGTGTCTCCTTGGACAATTCATTTCCGAGTGTTAGACAAGAGCCCAGTTTTGGGCCCTGGAAGGGGTCCACCTTCCTGCAACACAAGGACACACTCAGGGAAAGGGACGTGATCTGCAGTCCTCCAGGACTGACCAGCCCTGATGCCTATGAAGTGGGCGTGATACCTGGTCAGGAACTGGCACGACATCGGAGACCACGGAAGGTGCGTGGACAGGACGGGCTCCTGTGAGCTGGGCCCACACTGGTCTTCTCTTCAGCTGCTCTTCCATCATCTGAGGTTCTGTGTCCATGTACCTTCACCGAGTGACCCTGGGACCGCAGTGGGACAGAAAGCCTGGGCACATTTTCAGTTACCCCTTCTCCACTGTTACCTGCTTGCATGTGGTCACGGGCTTGAGACCCTGGGGGCCTTTGTACAGAACCACGCACTTCGACAAGGCAGGTGTTTCCACAGAGACCTGGCTCAGCTTGTGGACCCCACCAGGGAAGGAGCTGAGGCCGGAGCAGCCCTGGGGGGCAGGAGAGCCTGGCAGTCAGGAGGGTGTGCCCCACCCACACCTCAGAGGCAGAGGCGGAGGCTCCACCCACTCGCTGCGTTTTCCTGCTGACTCTGAGGATGGTTTGGGGAGGAAGGGACAGAAGTCAGCAATCCTAAAGCACAGCGCCAGGGGAGACATGAAGTTTGTGTTTTATTTTTGTTTTGAATGGTCCTTTTTTTTCCATCTTTGATGCTGCTTAGTGTAATGATGCCTTGCAGCCATGCAGACAGTCATTTGTGTGTAGATGTGAGGAAACAGAGCATTGTCATTTTACAGAGAAGAAATATACGGTAGAAAAAATGCGACTTGCCTGAGGTCGCAAATCAGCGCAGTGGCGCCAACAAGCTGGTTTGCTTGCTCCTCAGAGAAGTGGTGCTGTTGTGGAAAATGGGAGAACCACATTAGGGCTCCTTGAATTGGTTCGAGGACACGTTTTCGTCGCCACGCATCCTCGGATCTGTAGCTTGGGGAGACGAGTGGTGATTTGCGGGATGCTCCGAGAGTAATGAGCTTGAATATAATTTTCCTCCTGGTATTAGTCTTCCCCCTGTCAAGTTTCTCACCCATTTGGGTGCTAATCATCTCAAAATGTTCTTCATTTAGGAAGGAATTTAAACTTCAGATGAGAAGAAAAAAGATTATAATGTCTAATGCTTTAGAAATGTTCGGCTCCCCCTTCAAAATGTAGCAAAACTCTGCCATGGTGATACTTTGGAACTAGAGGGCAGGCTGAAACTGTGCTCACAGCAGTGTTTAGTTATCAGAGCTAAACAGAAAATACTAGCGTCATCACTTTCAAATGAACGTGTACTTGAAACCCAGGTGTCTCATCTTCCAGTCCTTCAAGTCCATCCTACCCAACACCCTCACACCCACATCAACAAGGGTTCCTTGCACTTCAGTCCCAAGGGGACCATGTGCCAAAGTCAGCCTCCAGTTTCTATTTTGCCTCTGACTTTGACTCCGGCAAAGAGAGTAATTCCCAGGGTTAGAGACAGGAGGACGGTGAGCAGGCAGAGGAGGAAGTTACTCGACACTAAAAACCGGGTTCACGGTAAGTGCCTGGGGGGCCGGGCAGGCTTCCCTGTTTCATTACTCCGTCGTGTCTGACTCTTTGCGACCCCATGGACTACAGCATGCCAGGCTTCCCTGTCCTTCACCATCTCCCGGAGCTTGCTCAAACTCATATCCATTGAGCCGGTGATGCCATCCAACCATCTCATCCTCTGTCATCCCCTCTCCTCCTACTTTCAGTCTTTCCCAGCATCGGGGTTTTTTCTCATGAGTGGGCTTCCCTGGTGGCTCAGTGGTGAGGAATCTGCCCACCAAGGCAGGAGACCTGGGCTTGATCCCTGGGTGGGGAAGATCCCTTGGACAAGGGCATCGCAACCCACTCCAGTGTTTTGGCCTGGAGCATTCCATGGACAGAGGAGCCTGGTGGGCTGCAGTCCATGGGGTCACAAAGAGTCGGACACGACTGAGAGACTAACTTTCCAAGCACAGAACCCACTTATATGCGGATTGCAACATCAAGACTACAGGTTACCTTGTACACTTGAGGATTAATAAAATCAAAATCATTTCTAAGCACATTTAATAGAACAAAAAGTTTATCATTTCCTTGTATTTTCCAATTACAATCCAAAGCTGATAAAATGCACAAAAGTAACTCGCCTTACCTAGAGTGTTACTTTGTGTATCCAGCCTCATTAGGATATTACATTCTGAATTTATAAATAAAACTCTCTTCATAAGGCTTTATTTGAGATCTGAGGAAAAACCACCCAAGATATAATTAAGATTTTAAAGGAAATCATATCAAAAATGCTATGTTAAACTATTTGAAAGACAACCCAGATTGAAGGAGGAAACAGAACAAGCTCTGTCTTGAAAGCAGGACTCCATCTTGGGCCGGACTGTAGACTTTGTGTTATATGCCCACTATCTATGGAAATGACATACTAACTGGAAAACCAGGCCCCTGGAAGGAAGAGCCCCAGGGCTGTCTGTAGCCTAAAAGAATCCCCTAATTATCTGTGTAACCGAATAGAATCATGCATTCTGTTTTTTGGGGTATGACCACAGGCCTATTGCTAATTGTCCACTGTTAACTACCTAGGCTAAGGCATATGAATCAACGGGTTAACTTTTATTGAATCTTTCTTTTTCCTTTGTTCAAACTAGTTTCAGGGAATTTGGGGAGGTGGGTTTGGACACATACACTTAGGGTATATAAGGTTTTCACAAAAACTGATTGGGGTCCTTGGCTAAGAGGAGACTCTGCCTTGGACCTGCCGGTGTAATAAACTGCACTCCACTATCTGCATTGTCCTTCTGAGTCAGTTTGTTTCCCGGAACACGTGGCTACAGTAAGATCATTTAAAATCTTCAGTCCTGCCTGCCCGCACATCATGCAGTTTTGGAAGTTTTCTGGGCTTAGAGTCTTACTTTTTTATTAGGAGTTTAAGATTTTATTTGTTCTGCCCTATAAACCAAATTGAATAGGAGCAAATGTTATCGGGAAGGCTGAAGTGATGCTTTTTCAGAATTAAATATGGATTTTCAGCAGTGATGAGAAAATCAGCAAGCTGGAAGCAAAGTCAGGTATAGATGTTTGCAGATAAAACAAAATCAGTTACAAGTCTAAATCGATTCAAAGCATGCACGCGAAGTTCTCGGAGTGGCCGGCGTGGACCCTTGATGTGAGTGGCAAGATCACAGTAAGTTAGGAGGACTGAGCACGGTGTCCAGTAGCGTGTTGACCTCCTCCAGGGAATAAAAGCTTCTGAGTGTCACCCTGGTGCCTGAAGATGCCTCCTCTGGCCCGTTTGTTTCCATTATTACTTCCAGTGAACCTGCTCCATGGAAAACCCCAATCAATTGTCCCTTTTTTCCTCTAAACAGCCGAGAGCAGCTGTGAACCCCTCCCATCCTCTCTTCATTTACTTGTTAAATGGCACTGAGCCCCTTGCTCTTGCAGACACATCACTAAGCAAAGACTAAATTAATGTAGCTTGAAAACACTTACATCCCTCCCATGCTGATGTCAGGTGCAGAATCTTGCCATCGAATGCACCCACAAAACTAAAGCAAAACTAACATAATAACAATGTCTAAAGGATATAGAAATTCAGGGAAATATAAGGATATTCATGTCAATTGCTAAACATTTTTAAATGCCTTGTCTGTGCCAATGGTAATGTTCTGTTGTAGATGGAATATTTGAAGTTATAGAAAAGTCCTTTCTGTGAATAATCTTTTAACAAAATAAGTACATGTTTATTTCCAGAAATTTAGAAAAGCAGAAAGAAGAACAATACTTGACCAAAAATTTCACTTCTGTTAACCATTATTCACTTCTGTTAACCACTATTAGCACTTTCATTTCTTCCAATCCCTATTTTTTTGTGCAAATATGTATGTATCTTAATGATATTGTGATTCTGAGATACAAGAGTAAATTGTATGCTTTTATTTCACTCAACATGAATATTTTGCACTGTTACTAGAAAGCATTTTTAAATGATTCTCCAGTATCTCAGTATAAAAGATTTGTCTATTTTACTTTGTTAGGTAAAATGATGGTGGAGGGTTCAACTTTGAAAGTTCTTATTGTTGGAGCCATGCGTTCCTGGAAACAAACTGTCACGAGAGTTTATTCCTCGGTTTTTGTCTCGTCACAACAAAGATCTGGATGACAGACTTTAAACCCCCTCGGCGTGTCACAGCCCTCGGGTCTTGGATAGACCGTGTTATAGCTCTCGGGTCGCAAAAGGACCGTGTTATAGCTCTTAGACAAATCAGCGCTACAGCTCAGTGTTGCAGCTCTATTTTCTGTAGAAGATAGCAGGAAAATCCATCTTCAAAGCGTGAGGACACGTTGAGACTGGAAGAGAAGAGAAGGTGGGGCAGAGGGAGGGGGAGAGAGAGAGAGAGAGTGCACGCGAGGTTTGGCTCTTTGCATGTTTCTCTCTCCCTGGGCCTGCCCTATGTAAACTGGGCCAGCCAGGAGTGTTGTTTGCTTTACCTGAGGTCCTCACTCGGGTCCTCGACCTTCTTTTGTTCTATTTTCACAGGCTTTTCCCTTCTTTGTCTTTTAACCACCGCCATTTTGGACTCCTTTTCCCTGTTCTACCTAAACTCACTCAGAAGGACAATGCAGACAGTGGAGTGCAGTTTATTACATCAGCGGGCCCAAGGCAGAGTCTCCTCTTAGCCGAGGACCCCGACCAGTTTTTGTGAAAACCTTATATACCCTAAGTGTATGTGCCCAAACCCACCTCCCCAAATTCCCTGAAACTAGTCTGAACAAAGGAAAAGAAAGATACAATCAAAGTTACCCCGTGATTCATATGCCTTACGCCTAGGTAGTTAGCAGTGGACAGTTATCAATAGGCCTGTGGTCTTACCCCCATAAGCATAATAAATGTTACACAGATAATTAGGGTATTCTTTTAGGCTATGGAGAGTCTAGATATGATCTAGGTACGGAGGGTGGGGCAAGAAGGGTGGTGCTGGCTTCCCAGTTGGTATGTCGTTTCCATAGATACGGGGCATATAGCTCAAAGTCCACAGTCCAGCCCAGGAAGGAGTCCTACTCTCAAGATGGAGCCTGTTCTGTTTCCTCCTTCATTATCAGTTAGAGATGCACATTGGAGACATATTTAAGGGTGAAAAGCGCATGACAGATTTGCTGGAAAAAACACAAGACACACGTGAGGGGCAAGATAAACAAGCTTGCCAAAATGTTTGTTACTTGTTGAAGCTGGAAGATTAACCTGCATTTCTTTGCAGATCTGTGATTTTACAGTGTTTCTGTGAGAGTGAGAATCAAACTTCGGCCATAGTCAGTCAGGAGTGTACTCAGTCGTGTCCAACTCTTTGCAGTCCCATTGACTGTAGCCCTCCAGGCTCCTCTGTCCATGGAATTTTCCAGGCAAGAATGCTGGAAAGGCTGCCGTTTCCTTTTCCAAGGGGTTTTCCCAACCCAGGAATCGAACCCATCTCTTGCTTCTCCTGCATTGGCAGGCGATTCTTTACTATGTGCATCACCAGGGAATCCCAACTTTATTCATAAATATAGTCAATTATATCCCTTCTTGAAAAGCTAATATCCAGTCTTTCATGTCTGCATCTCCTTAATAAGGCACTAAATCCTTCCGTACTCTGAGATTAATTTCTGATTCTCTAATTGGCTCCATTGAACGAAGTTTCCATCAATACTGCAGTCTTTTAATGATTACAGATTTTAATTAAGCTTAATCTGATGGAAATGAGAGCCACGTCTTCAACTGCCATTTGCTGTCTTATTTCATCTCCATGAAGCATCTCTGGTCCTACCTCTTGGCTTCCCTCTCGGCCTGCTGCTGCGTCTTATCGGGTTCTGTTTGATAGAGGGTTGGTGAGTGCAGTCAGTCATCTCCTGGGCTTTCTCGGCCTTCAGGTGGTGCTAACTTTACTTCCTGACAGTAAGATTGGCTGAATGTGCTTTTCTTCAGTCCACTCATAAGTGAACAAGGAGCCTGGCGGATGAGATCTATGCTGGGTGCTTCCGTCAACCCTTGGAGCACTAGCCCTCTAGGGGTGTGTTTCTACCCATCGCTGGCATCCAGTAGACCTGAGACGGTCTCCAATGAAACCTGCATGCATCCCCAGAGTGCCTTCAAGGGCAATACTCCTGAACCCAGAAGAGTCTCTGCTTCCCACCCTCTGGTCTCTGTCGCTGTGAGGTTATGAACCACATCTGTGAAGAATCAAATCCCCCAAACGGAGAACCCTTTCTGCTCTGCTGCAGAGCTTTGTTCAAGGAGATCAGCGTCCCTGACACAGAGAATCTTGGGGCACCATTGCACGCCTTCCTCTTGGTGGTTTCCAGCAGTTGCCGTGTAGGATTGCATTGGTTTTCTTTTGTTTTGTAACAAATTATTACCCACTAAGGCTTTCCCCAGTGGCTCAGCAGTAAAAAAAAAAAAAAAAAAAGTACCTGCAATGGAGAAGACATGGGTTAGATCCCCAGGTCCGGAAGATCCCCTGAAGGAGGAAATGGCAACCCGCTCCAGTATTCTTGCCTGGGAAATCGCATGGACAGAGGAGCCTGGTGAGCCAGAGGCCATGGAGTTGCAAAGAGTCAGACATGACTGAACAACAACTCGCCCACAAAGCCGTTTGCAGCCACATTGCTGAAGAGCTCACAATTTAATGGGACGTACATCCGGCTGGGTTCTCTGAGCAGTGCACTGCAAGGTTGGGAGAAGGGTCCACCGGGGCCACGTCTCACCCACAGCCCCAGCTCTCACCTAACCCTCACAACTGTTGCAAGATTCATTCTTTATGGCTTTAAGACCAATGTCCCCATTCCCTGACTGACTGTCAGGGAAAAGGGGTTCCCACACCCCTTACCACCCTTACCTCCCTCCATCTTCAAGCCTGGCACATGGGTCCCTCTCACGCTTTGCATCTCTGGCTTCCCCTTCTGCAATCAGCTGGAGAAAACTTCTCCTAAGAGGCTCTCGCCACAAGGTCAGGCCCACCCAGGTCCTCTCCCTGTTTTACAGCCACCCATGCCTTTCAATATAACTTGAACTTGGGGATGACCTCTAAGCACAGTACCAACCCCAGCAACTGCAGGCAGGATGTGTACACTGCACAAGGGGATGGAAATTTGGGGCAGCATTCTAGAACACTGCCTACATTAGGAACAGAGAAGAAAAAGGTATGGGAGGATATTGGCTGCCTCTGCTGCAGCTGCTAAGTCGCTTCAGTCGTGTCCAACTCTGTGTGACCCCACAGAGAGCAGCCCACCAGGCTCCTCCCTCCATGGGATTTTCCAGGCAAGAGTACTGGAGTGGGGTGCCATTGCCTTCTCTAATTGGCTGCCTCAGTTAGCTGTTATTAGTAGTTTTGCTATTTTTATTACATCTACATAACGAGTTAGTGGAAAGCCGTATCAAGGGTATGAACGCAAAGTGTGCAGAAATACTTTAAAAACTTTTTGTTTCTAGATGACTGCAGATTCACATGCAGTTACAAGGAATACTACGGGGAGACACCACGCCTCCCCCACACCGGGGAAGTCTTGCAAAGCTGTGGCTAACATCACAACGGAAGACTGACACTAGTTCAGGCAAAATCCAGAACATTATCGTGCCTACAAGGGCGCCCTTCTGTAGCCATTCTGACTTTCCTCCCCCCCTCCCCATTCTGGAACCTCTGAAACCACACATGTTCCCACATCTATAATGCAATCGTTTCAAGATACTATGTGAACAGAATCATACAGAGTGTTAACTTCTGTGCCTGACTTTTTCCACTTAGTGTAATTCCCTGGAGATTCGTCCACAATTTGTTCATGTTTGTCGCTGAGCAGTATACAATGAATATTTATTTTTGTAAATTTTTTTTCACTCAGATGCCACCACGAGCTGTCTGGGAATAAACATCACATTGTTCATTCAGTCTCAGTGAAACCCTCGTCTCCTTCAAACTCTTGACCGGGGAATTTAATAACACTTTTTAATCTCCTTCTTCTTGATGGATGTTTTTGGAGAACAAATACCAAAAACCTTGCTCTTTCTGTTTTGCAACCGGCCTCATATTTAACTGCAGCAGGAGCTCAGAGTAAACATAGATGCAGGTGAGGAGAAAAGGCAAATATAAGCCAAGAAATAGACCCTCAAGTAAGACCTTGCGCAGCTGCCCTGGGGGGCCTGCGGAGTATCGGTTTACAGGAGAAGCCCCACAACGTTCACAGGAGCCTGAGCTGGTGTCTGGGTACTGCCCATGCTGGGTGTGAAGGAGGGTGAGCGAGTGTAACTGCGTGTGTTACAAGGAGGCATGTGAGCACCACTGTAGCTCCCAAGGCACCACCACAAAGCATCCTGTTGAAACTCACAACCACCTTCTGAGAAAGAGTATGAGATAGTTCTTTCTCATTGTAAACATGATAGCAATTCGATTCACTGATTTCCCTTGCAAGTTTGTGGGAGAGAAGACACAGAATAATAATAGAAATAATACAGATAAATGTTTTGATACATGGCTCAGTGTTTATTGCTGCCTTGTAACTATTTACCTGCCAAAAACTGTCCCACCGTATTTAGAGAGCTAATAATCATCTTTTCTATGGGAAATTAGAGAATAATTACAAGAGGTGGTATTTGGGATGGAAAAGAAACAAATGGAGTTCTTTGAAATAAAAAAGGAGACAGCTGTAAGAAAAACAACTAATTGAATACAATCACTGAAGTTTACCCCATGAGTGCAGGAACTCTCTCTGTTTTTTCAGTGCAATACAGTTAGTGCCTATCACAGTGTATTCCGAGGTATATAGGGATGTGTGTGTGTGTGTGTGTGTTTATAATATATATATTAAGAGGTATAGAGGTGTGTGTGTGTGTGCGCGCGTGCGCATAGTGAATTGTAACAGAAATAAAAATTTTTGAGAAAAATTTATTATCAGTTCAGTTCAGTCGCTCAGTTGTGGCCGACTCTTTGCGACCCCATGAATCGCAGCACACCAGGCCTCCCTGTCCATCACCAACTCCCAGAGTTCACTCAGACTCACGTCCATTGAGTTGGTGATGCCATCCAGCCATCTCATCCTCTGTCGTCCCCTTCTCCTCCTGCCCCCAATCCCTCCCAGCATCAGAGTCTTTTCCAATGAGTCAACTCTTCGCATGAGGTGGCCAAAGTACTGGAGTTTCAGCTTCAGCATCATTCCTTCCAAAGAAATCCCAGGGCTGATCTCCTTCAGAATGGACTGGTTGGATCTCCTTGCAGCCCAAGGGACTCTCAAGAGTCTTCTCCAACACCACAGTTCAAAAGCATCAATTCTTCGGTGCTCAGCCTTCTTCACAGTCCAACTCTCACATCCATACATGACCACAGGAAAAACCACAGCCTTGACTAGACAGACCTTAGTCGGCAAAGTAATGTCTCTAGCTACATATAAAAGACCTAATTAAAATGCCAGATGAGTGCATACACTTCTTTCAATAAGACACACAGATGTTTAACATCCATGGATGTTCCACCACTATGGTGCAGAATTTTATTCTGTTCTTTTTTTAATTAATAATTTTTAAATGAATAAAACTCAACCTAGGAAGTATATTAAAAATCTTGACATTGGTAAATGTAGTATACTCAGGGAAGGGCTTATTCTTTTACATGTTTGTCAGTCCTTTGGACACAAAGTCCAGTAGATATTTAATTATTAATCGGTTTGAGATTCCACCCTCCGGTTTGGATTGTGTCTCCTTCTGAAAGCTTATCGAGTGATACTCTCACCCAGCTGGCACGTCAGGCCACTCACAATGGGTATTGATCACCATTGACACGGCCAGTGCAGAGAGCCATACTCTCATGGGCTGTTTGCTGGGGGCTTGTAGCAGTGACCTTCAAGTAAACTTGGGAGACTGACAGTTTACTTACAATTGCTATTCTCCAGAGGAATTCAAAACACACCTCTGTCAGTTCCCATGGAAACAGTCGTGTGGTTTTCTTTCTCTGAATATCCCTCCTGTCCACTTCCCTTGCTGCCACACTCTGCAGATGAAATCTCAAGAAAGCTCTCTGTTTTCATAACCGTGTAACATGCAGCTTTTCAAAAAGGCACGAAGCCTCTCCAGAGAAGTTCGGGAAACCTTGGCCATCTCCCTATTCTCATCTAAAAATCATGTTTTACTTTATCACCCCCACTTAGGTGATCCCATGTGGGCACACGGCACATTTACGAGAGGCAGAAGGTGGAGAATGGGCTTCCCAGGTGGCGCTAGTGGTAAAGCACCGCCTGCCAACGCAGGGGATGCGAGTTCAACCCTGGGTCCGGAAGATCCCCTGGAGAAGGGCACGGATGGCAGACAACAGCCATGTTCTTGCCTGGAGAACCCCATGGACAGAGAGCTCAGTGGGCGACAGTCCATAGGGTCACAGAGTCGGACACCATTGGAGCGACTTAGCACATGCACAAGGAAAGTGGAGAAAATACTGCCACCAAGACAAATGAAACACAGATGACTTGAGACTGATTTTTCTCCTCAAGAATCCTGCCAATGACAGAAAGGATCTCTTCATCACTGGCTGCAGGCTACAGATCTATTTTGAATGATTGCAGCTCTCGCCCCTATGAGGTAAACACAAAGTTAATAAGCGTATCTCATTCTTATTCGCTGTATTGATTTGATATAATGTTTCTCAGCCCAGTTATAATATATTCCTGAAAATGTCTGAACTCGCTCAAAGAAAGCAACTCCCCAGGCCGACAAGGTTGATTATTCATTTACATGCGCTATATGAAATGGTGCCAAGTGTTTAATACACTGCAAGACACCGAGAGAGAAGCTTCAGACTGGCGAGGCCCTTCCCTATGGAGAGCTTCGGAACCCCTTTGGGGAATGCAGAATGACAGTAAACAAATCCACAGTAAATAGTAACATAAGTTAACGTGTGAGCGCCCTTAGATCCTGTGGAGAATATGAACAGTGTGGCCGGGCAGTGGTGGGGAAGTTATTTTACATTGTGTGGTTAGCACCCTCCCGCTCACAAAAAAAAAAAAAAAAGATGGCATAAAAGCCTTGATGTTGAAGCAGGAAGGGGGCACAGAGCCCTGGGGAGACCAGTGTCACCGCCTGGACCAGGCAGGAGCTGAGTCCTTCCAGACCAGCAAGAGCAGGGCGGCTGAGTCGGTGAGAAGCGGGAGGTGGTCCACAATGACATCAGCTAGGAGGAGGGGCCACACCGTGGGGACTCTGAAATGTGGAATTGTTTGGCGTTTGTTCTGCTGCTGCTGCTGCTAAGTCGCTTCAGTCGTGTCCAACTCTGGGCAACCCCAGAGACGGCAGCCCACCAGGCTCCCCCGTCCCTGGGATTCTCCAAGCAAGAACACTGGAGTGGGTTAGAGGAATGAAAAGTGCTGAAGTCTCTGGCAATGTCCCAGTGGACAAAGGAAGAATTTTTCTATAAAAAAGTTCTGGTTGCTGAGTGGAGCCGAGACCACACGGAACAAGGTCGAAGTTCACTGGGTCACTGTGGTTTGGACCTGGGGAGCGGGGCCTGAACAAGGATGGAAGGAGGAGGAGATGGAGGCACCTGGGTGGCTTTAATGCACTAGGGGTGAAGGTCCTAGAAACTGTTGGTGGATTAGGTGGAGTGGGGTGGACAAAGAGAACACATTGGCTCCTGGCTCCTCCAGGAGGGTGGGGTGGTGGCAACAGCGTATGTCAAGATCTGTATAACTTCCGTTTAGGGACCTGTGTCCTGTCCAACCGCAGTGCCCTGACCCTCGCCTCCATCCAGGAGGGGAGAAACGCCACGGACAATAGACGCTCAGGACCGATTCCTCTTCAAACCTCGCCCCTGCACTTCAAGGGATGAGGACCAGACCTTCAGTGTGAGATGGTATTTGTCAGAAGAGAGCACATTCTCCCCAAGCTGTTAGGTGGATATTAAATACATCTGAATAACCTAAGATAAATACGCACATTAAGTCACAGTAAAAGCCTCTCAACTTGTTAGAGAAGGTAATTGAAAACCAAAATTCCTTGTAAAGAAGAACACACCCATGAAGAGCATTACACTGGGTGGTTTTGGAGCAAAAGTTAATGGAAGCATTTCTTTTATGTGTGAGTTTCCAGGAACACTTGGACAGTGCCTGAAAGTCTGACTATGATCATTTCTCCAATGACAGGTGCAAAGCATATTATTAATCTGGGTGATTAATCTGGGTGATTCTCCACTTTCTTTTTGTTCATACCCTGCAGGAATATATTTCAGGATTTTAGACAGTTCAGTGTCAATAATTTTCACAGATTAAATTATACTCTGATCAGTGAGGAGAGACGAGCCGTCCAGCAGGAACGCCCATCAGGTAGGGTTGGGAGGAAGCGCAGGTAGGCAGGTGCCTGAGCGTCCTGACTTCCTCGGCCAAGCTGCAGGACCCACAGGGTCCGTGTGTCTGGCTGGCTTCTCTTTTCGCTGTGATTCTCTGCCTGGCAAAGCTGCCACCGGCCATGGCCAGTCCAGTGGGCCCTCAGCAGGATCCTGACAACTGGGAAGACGTTCCAGTGGTCCCCTCCCCTCTGCTCAAAGGGCTGCTTCCCTGGTCCTTAAACCTGCCTCAGCCTCTGCAGTGGCCGGTCCTTGGAGGGGACATAACAGAACCAGTGTCCGGGGAGCCTGTGTCTCCATCTCCAGCTTACCAGGATCCCAGCATCACGCCTGGAACATGCAAGCAGGCAGTTCACAGAGGACTGTCTAATGGGCAGCAAGCACAAGTAAGGATGCTGGAAATCAGCCCTAAGCAGATCCACAGTACACCTCAGCGACAGCCCTGGTTTGACAAGGATGGCACATTTGTAAAAGTTCAATAGTATGCAGCCTTGGCGAGAGCATGTGCCAGGCAATCATTCATTTCAATGCCCGTTGATAGGACGTGAGCTTAATAATGAAAATACCTGGAGAACAATTAGATAGCATGTGAGCATGTGTATCAGGCCAGACAGGCTCTGTGCTGTTAAAATAATTTCCTGGTTCTCAATGGCTAAACACAACACAATTCCGATTCCTAGTTCATATCCATCCAGCACTGTTGGTGGGAAGAGGAGGAAGAGGAGCCATTCTTCTCCACCCAGCCACTCCAGGGTTTTTCACTTAGTGACCCCACCTCCACTGGGTCACCCCAAGTCCTCCCACGGGCCTTTGCATCCAGCAGGTCAGGAAACAGAGAATGCGCAGAGGAGGTGAGGGGAGGTTCCAGCAGCCTCGGGGCCAGACTTCCCTAGTCCAGAGCTGAGTGACGTGGTCTTGTCCACCAGCTCTGGGGATGTGGGAAGGGGTCAGCTCTGTGCTCTGTGTCAGGGGCAGGAGGCCCTGACCAAGCAGAGCAGCTCCTTGTCCAGAGCGCTAAGTCTATAAACGAAGAAGATGCCTCAGCGGTGATGGAGCCACGTCTCTCACCCTCACAGGTGACCCTAAGGCTTAGTCGTTATACTTTCTTCCCTTCTGTTGTTCTGAGCGCTTTGCTTGCTAACTGCTTGTCCACACCAAGGCTTCAGTCCACACAGATGCAGACACTGCCTTGTCTGTGTCTGTAATAAAATGAATCTATACATTTGCAGTTAATGGGACATCCTCAAAGTGTCCCCAGGACTTCACAGCCTGTAAGTCAGAGGGGCAGGTAATGCCCTAGGGCAGAGATGTGCTGTTTACAGGAAAAAGATGTACTCCAAATGACCCATCTTATCCAACAAGCTTTCGTTTATAAACAAGTTCTTTTCCTTCATGTTTATTTTATTTCAGCAAATAAAACATTTGTCACTTTAATCATTCAGTTGACCAACCTCTCCTCTGCTCATTTTTTTGTCCATTGTGATGCAAATTACACAGGCAAAAGTAATGGGCACTTTCAAATTAATAAAGTATTGAAGAATATCATGATATTTATGATTAAATTTATGATAGCTGACACAGCAAATATGGATCCATTATACAAATCAAGTCTTTAAAAGTTAAGGGATTTTCCTAGGCTATTTATGCTTTTACATTATATTATCTTAAAAGATAACAATATTAGGAAAAAAACAGCAAAGGAAACCCTTCAAATAATGTACAAATGAACACTTAAAAAATAAAAATGTTTATAAGAAAGTATTATATGCTTGTTCCTTGTCTCTTCTCTTAAACATGAACTAATCTAAGTGGCTATAAATACCATTTAAGTCACTTCTTGTGGCACTGATTGGAGGAGGTTATTTATAATGCAGCTATTTAAAGGTGGTAATTGAAAAGCAGATTGGGTTTATCACGTTGTCCTCCAGGTAATAGCATTGTCTCAGAGTTTAGGGAATGCTGAAATAGAGTTACTCTTCTCTTTTCTTTGGGTTTTAATGGATTCTTGACTCTCTGTTCAAGTATTTCTGCTGAAACTTTGTATGGATGGGGAGTAGGGACAGGAGATAAAGTTTAAAGAATGTGTCTCCAAACGCCCAATTATTGTGTCCAGTGAAATAGATTGATATTCGTGGGGCACATTATTCTTACTTAAACAAGAGGCCATTACAATTTTCTTTAGAACACGATACTGTATGGTCATCTTCCTCTGTCATGAAAACACCCAAATAAACATGAAGGGAATGACTTCTCATTTACTTTCAGGAGAAATGTGCTAAACCCTTTCCTTCACTATTTATTTAATGCACATGCTACACTCTTAGTCACTAAAAAAGCACATTTACTTAATCTTTAAGAACAGCTGCTGTGATTTATGTGGGAGACAACTTTTAATTCTGTCTTTTCAGCACCTGCAAGATGCTTTTCAAGGGTGTGAGGTTTTGATCATTCCAATCTTTATGCCATAGTTGAAGTAGATTTCTGTCTATAGCTGATATTTAGCAGTAATTTGGGGGGGGTGGGGCTGGAATGCTCCCTGCCTGTTAGCAGCCAGCTATGTCCAGGCACTTTCCCTGCTACTTACTTTGAGTTTTAAAAGATGGCAAGCATGGCGCTTTCCTCGTAACTCAGACGGTAAAGAATCCACCTGCCAAAGCGGGAGACTCGGGTTCGGTCCCTGGGTCAGGAAGACCCCCTGGAGGAGGGCATGGCAACCCACTCCAGTATTATTGCCTGGAGAATCCCAGGGACAGAGGAGCCTGGCGGGTTTCAGTCCACGGGGTCGCGAAGAGTCAGACACGGCTGACTTAGAGTGCACACGTGGACTTTTGTGCAGGCCTCCAGTTTGTAAGTTGCAGCTACATGCCTGAGGGAGACATTGGGCCTCCCTCTGCGTCTTTTCTCATCTCATAACCAGGATAGTTACTTGAGTTCTGAATGAGCAGCCTCCTCCTGCTCTCGTGTGGAAGGTCTTTGTTGATTTCGCAAGATGAAGCCTCCTTTGTTTTCTTAGCCCAGACGAATGTGCATTGCTGCACGTTTGCTTCTGGTTAATAGTTTGCTCTTTGATGAACAGATGACTCCATAGATACACTGACAGATAGTCTGCCATACTTATCAGTCTGTCTACTTGTGGGTACAATAGAAACCTTGTTGTAAGTTTATAACATGGGCCAAATTAGGTTTCCTTGGGATTTCTCACTGCAGCTAGTTTTGACTTTCCTTTCTTGAAACTCTCCCAGGAAAAAATCATTTTACAATTGTTCCTTTGTTTGGTTTCTTCAGGGCTTTCATGGTGGGATAATGTTTGGCGATGAGATCTGGGGAGGGTGGAGGTGTGGCTTTCTTTTGTAAAGCGAGAGAAGAGTGATGTTAAAAGCAACAGGGACAGAGGTGGAAAAGCAGAGGACACACTCGGGGCATCACATAGAAAGAGTCGCTTCTGTGAAGCGGAGTGCTCACAGTCGGTGCCTTATGGCCCCATCCCTGCGTGTGCTACATGGCCTTCTCTGCCTCCACCCTGCTGCATAAGGGGGCTCCAGAAGCCCCGGAGAGGCAGGGCGAAGCATCACAAGGCTGCTCTAGAGGAGTAAGGAGCAAGCTGGGGGCGGCTTCATTCGCAGTCAAGGTGATAAAGATCGGTGGGAACCCAGATAATATGGTAAAGTCAGAGCTAAAAGAAATTGCCTACAGACTGGATGGGAGGTAAGACAAGCAGAGATCAGAAGTTGTTTAGGGTCCCAGCAAGAGCATGCACAGCGCTGCCCCTCACTGGACAGGAAAGGGGACATGTGGACAGCGGAGCTGAGGGCATCGATAGTTGTGTTGGCCAAATTGAGACTGAGGACTTTACTTGATGTCCAAGCATTAGGGCCATTGAATATGTTAGCCCAGACCTCTGGGGAATGGCGACCTTTCCGATAGAGACATTTCAGAGTCAATTAATGCACAGGTGATACTTAAAATCAAATGACTGAAGGACCTGGTCAAGAAAAGAGAGAAGAGGGATCCCAAGCCCTCGATCCCCTCAGCAGAGACCGGTCGGAAAGATTAAGACACAGGAAGGGCAGGAGGCCCTGGGGTGGACAGGCTGGGGGCGGGGGCGGG
>SJYQ01093263.1:191402-210185 GCA_006410935.1 Redunca redunca
GCGAAGAGTCGGACACGACTGAGTTATTTCACTTTCACTTTTCACTTTCATGCATTGGAGAAGGAAATGGCAGCTCACTCCACTGTTCTTGCCTGGAGAATCCCAGGGATCAGGGAGCCTGGTGGGCTGCTGTCTATGGGGTCGCAGAGAGTCCACACGACTGAAGTGACTTAGCAGCAGCAGCAGACATAGAAGAGTTCTAGTGTAACATGAATATTTGAGACTCAAAATGAACTAAACATCAGACAGTGTAAGTAAACATTGTAACTCTGAGTACAACACAAACATATATAAATATGCTGATCAAAAGGAGACATACAGAACAAACATAATAATCTAACTGCTACAACTTGAGTCCCGCATCCTAATATAAGAAAACTAGGTCAGGTTTTTATCTGACACGGACGGTACGGGGAAGTTACAGCGTCACTTTGAAGTTGATCAGAACCGTGCGTCTGGAGTTCGTGTCCGGCCGTGGGGACAGCTGCTGGTGGGAGAGAGCGCGGCGGGCGGGGCGGAAGGCCCCGCAGGGTTGTGTCACAGGAGGGTGAGTGGCCTGCGTGGTTGGCGGAAGGGTCCCGAGTGTGTGGCTTTATTGCTCCTTGCTCCAGTGTTTACCTGACTAAGTGACAAGAGTACAAATGTAGGACTTGGAGCAATATAGTCTCATGGTGAAAGCAAAGTTCTTGCTAAAATAAAACCCATGAATTCAAGTTTCATTTGACATTGTTGTGGGGCACACAATTCATAGACGTGTCCCGAAGAGTTAACAGTTGTCAGAATTCACACTCTCACACACACACAGACAAGAACCGGTTCAGAGCCGACAGTGACTGTAATAAGAAGCACTGCAGCTCAGCCCTGGCGCTTTCTGTCGGCAGCTCAGCATCCAACAAGGCTGCAGAAATGTTTGAGCTTCGGAAGACTTGACTCTGTAAGTCAGCGCAGGGCCCTGCGGTGATCTTGAACATTCGGGAAGGGGGTCCTACGAATTCTGCTGTAGTTAGGAACCTTTAGTCCAGCATTCAAGAGAGGAGATGCCACAGGATTTCTCCATGGAAACTGGATGACACACGAGGTGGGACATCTGTGCAATAACCCTGTGGAGACTCAGCAGATTAAACGGTGACAGCTCCAACTGGATGAGATTTAATCCAACATTCTGTCATTACGCTTTAGAATAGGCCAAACTAGAAAGCATCTTTTGCTAGAATTCTCATTTTTAATTGGAAAAATTAAATTTTACATATGGCTATTCTATACTAGGTGGAATAAAACTGAAAAGATCTATGATTTTGAAATATCTAGATTTAATAAAACACTAAAAATTATAATTAGAGACAAGTTATTGAATGCATTTTGCTTCATACAAATCAGTGCCAAAAAAAGGTACTTTTCATGGGGACAAAATATCTGCCAACACAATATTCAAGCTAAAATACTTACAATTTCAATATGAAAAAAAAACACAAAATTGAAAAAAGTTCTACTGTAGCATGTTTGGCTTTACATAAACTTGGTATTTCTGCACCGTATCACAATTTTTTTCCTTATGGTCAATTAAAAGTGTTGAAAATGTCAAAACCTATAACCACAATACATAACTTTAAAAAAGAAACAGATATTTAGTGCAGACATAAATTATAAGATGAAATTATAAAAAGCATATATTTTTAGAAATTATGAGTGATACAGGATCAGCAAGGATACAGCCAACAATTTTTGAAATTAAGTGACTATGTAATAAGAATAATAATTCTGCTTAAGTGTTTTTTAATATTCAGATAATATAAACAAGTCTTTTATATTTTGCTTCAATGTACATGAATATATAATATTTTCTTTCTTAAACAAATACTTCAAATTACATAATCTTAGTACTTTTAGCACCTTTTAAGTCTCAGCTTGTCTACTTCTGCTTAGGTGACAAATTACAGAGTTACCTTGGTTACAGGGCATTAGCCCAGCAACAAATGAAGTGGCGTCTTTGATGTTTATATTTCTACCCTCAGGTTGAAGCTGCAACTGGGCTGAGGCCCAATTTGGATGCTCTTGGTCCTTTTCCATAATTCTCTTATAACCTCAATTCAATTGAAAGGATAGAAATGTGAAAATGAAATTTAAAAAGAAATGAGGAGGATTTTCCTTCTGGGAAGATGGAGTAGACATACTTTTCCTCTCTTCCTCTCATTGAGCATAACTAATAACCTTGACCATAATACATAAAGCAAGTGTGAGCAGGCTCAGAAGGGAGGCTTCCCCAAGGGCCTCTGGACTCAGGAATGACACATGGTGAGGTCCCTGTGCTTCCCAGGCCACAGGTGCCACCAGGAGACCCCAGCAGAAGCCCTCTCTCTCGTGAAAGGGCCAGGACAGGAGCAGCCCCAAGACAGAGTCCTTTCAGACAGGAACCTCTGCTCCAGCCACACCACACACAGTCCCTACCCGCCAACCATCCCAGACGAGTGGGCACCCGCCTGTCCCCAGACAGCGGCCCTCCACCGCCCAGCAAGTGCAGGGATGTCAGCTGGGACAGGCCAGCAACCCCCAGATTCTTACTCCATGACGCTCCAAACACCCAGCCTCCAGTCAGTACCCATGCACCGTACCAAGAGGCAGGAAGATCTCAAAGTGCATGCAAGGAGACGGAAGGGAGCTGCTTCAGTCATCTGACAAGTGTGCCATCGTGAGCAAGCAACACAGGGGACACGAATGCAGAGAGCAGGAGCCCCAGCAAAGAAACTACAGTCTCCAAGATTGAAACAGAAGATGAAAGGAGCCCAGCAGAAACATCAGAGGCAACAATCTGAGCAACGGAGCAAGTTAGGACAGTGACAGTCATGGACTGAGAAGTCAGTCACCTCTACCCTGTGCTTCTAAGGTCCAAAGAAAGGAACTAAATGCATAAGCCCACTCAGCTCTAGATTCTTTTAAAAATTTTCTAGAAATATATTTTTATTTATTATACTTTTATTGAGGTATAGTTGGTTTACAATGTTGTGTCGTTTCAGATGTGCAGCAAAGTGATTCTATCATATATACATATGTATCTTTTTTTCAGATTCTTTTCACTTACAGATTATTACAAAATATTGAGTAGTTCCCTGTGCTATACCCTAGGTTCTTGTGGATTATGTTTTAAATATAGTTGGGTGCATATGTTAATCCCAAACTCCTAATTTATTCTTCCCGCTTCACCTTTCTCGTTTGGTAACTCTATTTTTAAATCACCTCCCCCGCCCACCCCCTACTAGGGAGAATTATTTCAGGTTCTCCTCCCTGTAGGCAATGTATTATTGGGTGGCCTTGGAACAAGCCTGCCAGTTCTGTTTGATGCTACATCTCATTTGTACACGTGCCAAGATGCATAAACATGTAATCAGAAGCCTTTCAAACTGTTTTCACACTTCCCCAATGGTAATATTTCACCCAATAACTTCATTTCCACATCTTTGACTCTTGCAATGACACATTTAGCACTGTGAATATCCAACGCCAGGCTGGAAAAGATGTTTGCCTCCTGTGATGAGTTACTGAATATCAGAAGGGCTTCCAAACTCCTTTCTGCCTTTCCAAAAGGAATCCAAGTATATTTACCCAGCACTGATTTAAACACAAAGTCCTCCTGTTTAAATATTATTGATGTCTCAGTTTCTAGATGATAAATAATTACTGTGCCAACTTCTGGTTTTTAAAGCATCTTTCACAGGTACTGTCTCATTCCAGGGTCACAAACCCTGAGGCGGAGACGTGATAGGTAGGTGAGTGTCGTCACAGACACACCATCTGGGGGAAGAGATTAGGAGTAAACATTTGCATCTGCCACTGGTCACCCACAGTGGCGTCCCCGGTGGCTCAGTGATACAGAATCTGCCTGCAGTGTGAGAGAGGCAGGTTCGATCCCTGGGTCAGGAAGATCCCCTGGAGAAGGAAACGGCAACTCACTCCAGTATTCTTGCCTAGAGAATCCCATGGTCAGAGGAGCGTGATTATCTGTAGTTCATGGGGCCACAAAGAGTCTGACACAACTGAGCAAGCCAGCAAGCTTCCCCAGTTGCATGTTGGCCCCCTCTGACCTTGGGGTCTCATCTTCTTCTTCCAGGTTACCCACCTCTTTAAGCATCAGATCCCACCCAGAAAGTCACCATTTTTCATTCTTAGGAACTCACTCTAGATTTCCACACTTCCTTCCAGTTCCTTCTGCTAGCAAGTGAGTCATTGTTCTGCCCCTTGTCTGATCCTGAGGCTGTTTACTTTCTTCCCTATAAATGCACGTGGATCTTCCTCACCTCTGCCCACGCCCACCGGCCAGGTCACCTGCCTGGGGTGCTCTTCTGACTTCTGGCTTCTTGAACCCTGCCTCCCAAAATGTAGTTCAAATCCTACCTCCTCCTAGAGTCCTTCCACAGGAATTGCTAAAGCAATTAATGTCAAAGTAATTCATCTGGAAGTGAGTCTAAAAAAGAATCTTGTGATATACTGTTATTTTACTCATCATGGATTTATATCTTGTTCCCTAGACTAAATTATAATCTTTTTATCAGCAGGAAGGTTCTTAAATATTCTTTGTATTTTTATAATGACTGTGTGTGTGTGCTTAGTCACTCGTCGTGTCTGAATCTCTGCTGCCCCATGGACTGTAGCCTGCCAGGTTCCTCTGTCCATGGGATTTCCCAGGCAAGGATACTGGAATATATAAAACAAATCACAGAAAAGGTGTTCCATAGGTCTCTGTTGGTTTCGTTTGACCTGGAAATAAAATTTTCTCACTAGAAATACCACTTCCTAATAGAATGTTATCATGCTTTGATTTTTAAAAATATCTCTTCTAAAACTGTCTACAGATAACTCGACACAATTATCTAGAAGAGGAAAAAATGCATTTCTTTTCAAAAATGCAACAGTTTTAGAATGTCAGTAAAAGGAAATCTTTGTACCCAAAATGCCACAATTAGAAATGGAACCGTAGAGAATCTTATATGTGGTTGTTGTGGGGTGAAAGCTTTCAGCAGATGGTCAGAGTGAGTGGAGAAGACAAAATGAAGGCATATGGGGGTCATATGGTACCTTCATACACATGGAGGCTACTAGAGAGGATGGAGCCTAGCCTGAGAGCTAGCAGGGGTCTGGCAAGAGCCCTTGCACCATCAGGACCCTCGGGGAGTCCCGGGGTCACTGGACAGGAGGGGACAGCACCAGGAAGCCTGCCCACACTGGCCTGGAAGCAGGCCAGGGGCTCCTGCTTCCGTCGGCTCAGCCTGGAGGGGCGGCAGCCCCGAGCCTGCATGCCCAGATTAGAGTCCACGCCACGTGGATGGGACTCACTGAGAGACTTAAGGAAAAGGGCAGCTTACTGGGTTTTATACTACCTTTTAAAATAATCACCTTTGCTGTTGTGGAGAGAATGGGCTGGTCAGGAGTGAGCAGATCATGTAGAGATGAGTTAGGAGACAGTTGTGAGAGTCTAAACAGGAAAAGATGGCAGCTTGGGTTGGATTTAACAGGCCTCTGTGGAGAAAAGATTTGATGCAAGACATGGGTTCAAGATACAAGATGGATGGAAGAGATCTATGGATTGGAGATGTGTTTTACTCCAGATCATTTCTAAGTCTGGCACTTACATATCAGGTGGATGATATGCTAGCTAACTGAACTATGAGTAATATATAATCTAGGGCAAAATATATCCCAGGACGTGTGCTCATGGACCAAGTGAGAATCTTCCTTTATTATAAAAACACAGCTGAAGTACAGGTAATGAAGTGTTTACTCTGAGCATCACAAAGACAGAACGAAAACTTCAGTTCAGTTCAGTTCAGTCGCTCAGTTGTGTCCGACTCTCTGCGACCCCATGAATCGCAGCACGCCATGCCTCCCTGTCCATCACCAACTCCCGGAGTTCACCCAGACTCGTGTCCATCGAGTCAGTGAGTGATGCCATCCAGCCATCTCATCCTCTGTCGTCCCCTTCTCCTCCTGCCCCCAATCCCTCCCAGCATCAGAGTCTTTTCCAATGAGTCAGCTCTTCGCATGAGGTGGCCAAAGTACTGGAGTTTCAGCTTCAGCATCATTCCTTCCAAAGAACACCCAGGACTTATCTCCTTTAGAATGGACTGGTTGGATCTCCTTGCAGTCCAAGGGACTCTCAAGAGTCTTCTCCAACACCACAGTTCAAACGCATCAATTCTTCTGCACTCAGCCTTCTTCACAGTCCAACTCTCACATCCATACATGACCACAGAAAAAACCATAGCCTTGACTAGACGGACGTTTGCTGGCAAAGTAATGTCTCTGCTTTTGAATATGCTCTCTAGGTTGGTCATAACTTTTCTTCCAAGGAGTAAGCATCTTTTAATTTCATGGCTGCAGTCACCATCTGCAGTGATTTTGGAGCCCCAAAAAATAAAGTCTGACACTGTTTTCACTGTTTCCCCATCTATTTCCCGTGAAGTGATGGGACGAGATGCCACGATCTTTGTTTTCTGAATGTTGAGCTTTAAGCCAACTTTTTCACTCTCCACTTTCACTTTCATCAAGCGGCTTTTTAGTTCCTCTTCACTTTCTGCCATAAGGGTGGTGTCATCTGCATATCTGAGGTTATTGATATTCCTCATTTAATGTTACAATCTGTACTTTTTACCCTCTCATGGGGCTTCCCTGCTGGCTCAGTGGTAAAGAATCCACCTGCAATGCAGGAAACCTGGGTTCCGTCCCTGGGTCAGGAAGACCCCCTGGAGAAGGAACCGGCAACCCACTCCAGTATCCTTGCCTGGAGAATCCCATGGACAGAGGAGCCTGGCGGGCTACAATCTAGGACTCAGAGAGTGGGACACAAATGAGCCACACACACACACACACACACACACACACACACACACACACAACACGGAATGGTAACTAATGCTCAGAAATAGGGAGTTACCTCAAAGTAAAGGAAAATCGCAAACCCAGGATGGCGACCCTTAGCGCCCCCTCGCGGTGGGGGCTCCTTCCTCCTCCAGACGCAGGTGTGGTGACGTCACTGGGGGCGGGGTCTCTGGGGAAGCGCTCCTGACCCCCACCCGCCCGGCTCCTGCGCTCTAGGCTGAGGGGCGCCTCCAGCAGGAGCGCGGAAGCTCCCCTGGCACGGCCTGCCCCCAGACCCCGTGCCCATCCCTGGAGGAGTCCAGTCAGTGGGATTCCCAGACCAACCCCTAACCCCGAAGGAAGCAAGGAAGGAGGGAGGAAAGAAGAAACATTTTCTGTTTAAAAACCTGTTTGATTAGGAGAGGCTTTGCCCCTGGCAAGTGAATTCACATGGTAAAGTCAAATCTGGTCGGTTGTACATCTGACTTTGCGCTGTTTCATTACACTTTTAGTTTGGGAGGACAGTTTCTTTTGATCATCTCAAATTGTTTCAACTACACAAAGGAGGAAAAGAAAAGTTTGAGGTGGGGTCCAGGAACCCCCGTGTCTAGGGCAGCGGCGAGACTCCAACTGAGACAGCAAGGGCCACAGCGTTGCAAGGAGTGTGAATTCCAGGGCGGCCCCTAGCGACATCACGTCGGCCACCTCGCCTGCCTCCTCTCCCGAGAATGCTGACTCCTTCCTGCTGTCATGAAGCTTAAAGCCTGGTCTCCAAAGAAGAGCTTTCTCTATAGGAAATGAATACTGAGTTTCAGTAAAGCATGTGGATTCAGCTTCCAAACAGTGAACAGATGAGGGCAAAAATGAAAAAGGAGGCAGGAGGAAAGAGAGGAGTCTTCTTTGCATTCAGGACATCTAGGAGTTTTGCAACTGACAGACTCAGCCTTCAGGACATGAAGGGTCAGTGACCACTTGCCTTTCTCCTTTCTCCACACTCTCCCCTCCTCAGGCTGGGTGCCCTAACTCTTGACTAATAGGAGGTCCATGGCGGGCTGCAATGGGAGATGCTCTGTGGGCTTGGAGGGTACACTGTTGACATGGTAACTCCTGGGAGTCAGAACAAGTCTGAACAGGCTCCGGGTCAGAGAGTGGAAGGCAAACTCGCACGGCTTCATCAGCCCTTCATGGGTTTCTGTGACTCCATCCAGGAGACTAGCTGCAGGTCCTGCCCACCATGCCTGGCCAGGCTCCAGCGCTGACTTCTGCTCTGCGAACTGTCACCAGCTGTTTACGGATCCCCTCACATTAAGAAGGCCCCTCAGCGAGCAGGTAAATCTATGGTCTTTGAAGCAGGATTCCAGAGCCTGAGTCCTGACTCACGGCTGTGAGTTTGAACCTGCGTTAGTGATCTAATGCCCCTGTGTGCATCTCACTTCATTCACAAAGGGGAGGTGACATCAGTCACCTGATGACATCAGGGCCCCCTTCCTAAGGCTGTGAGCACTGAGGGTTGCTTATGAGACACTTAGAACACCACTCGATCCAGTATGTCAGAGTCAGAACAAACTGAACATGATCTAAGAATAGAAGCGATTGCCTTATGATCCTGGGGCTGTGTAAAAACAAAAGGCCTACGGTTTCTACCATGTCATCAGGACCAGCTACAGAACAAGTGACGGGTCCACTGCTCGCCGGGGCCCAGGCACAGGAGTGAGCACTTTGCCTGCTCACTTGTTTCCTGTGGTTCTAGTTCATCTGCAAGAGATGCTCCCCCTGCTCCCACACACACACTTCCTGAACTGGGCGTCCCAGAACAAACATGGTCCTAATTACAGGGACCACAGACACCCACCTCCACATGGTTTAGCCAAAGTGAGTTTACATTTGTAATCAACAAACACTGTGAGCTGATTATAAGAAATACAAGAGGCTGAAAGTTCAGTATAACCAAGTTCTGAGCATATTTAACAAAGAAATCGATAGTGTTGCTGTGAACGCTCTCGAGGCTTATCTAAAGGTTAATTCTTTTTTTTTTTTCCCTGCACTGTGTGGCCTGTGGGATCTGACTTCCCCAGTCAAGGACTGAACCCAAGCACCCTGAAGTGGAAGCACGGACTGCTAACCACTGGGCTTCTGGGGAAGCCCTTAATTCACTTTTAATAGACTTTGAAATTTCAGTGGTTCTAGAAGGTCTGAGGAAGAGGATGTGAGGAAAGGACATGGAAAGCTGATGGACTTCATTGCCCGTGAGAATCAGTGGTTTTATTGTAACACTCTACCCACATCTATAAGCTTCCCTGGTGGCTCAGATGGTAGAGCGTCTGCCTGCAGTGTGGGAGACCTGGGTTCAATCCCTGGCTTGGGAAGATCCCCTGGAGAAGGAAATGGCAACCCACTCCAGTACTCTTGCCTAGAAAATTCCATGGACTGAGGAGCCTGGTGGGCTACAGTCCATGGGGTCACAAAGAGTCAGACACGACTGAGCGACTTCGCTTCACTTCTTCCACATCTACAGTTCTCAACTTTTCATGAGTTTAAGAAACTGAAGACCCAGATTCACTTTCCCTTAGCCTGGGAAACGTAAGGGATATTTTTAAAATAATCATAGACTAGAAACGGACTAGCTGGTTCCAGGGAAAAGCTCAGGTGAGAACTGCTGGTCTCATATTATGCTCACAGTTGGCTGGTCTTAGCCTTCATCCCACTCAGGCAACTTCCCTCTGCTCCTGTTTTATTTCAGGCTTTTTATTAGAAATGGATGCTGAATTATAACCTATGCTTTCGGCCACCTATAGATATAATCACAATCTTCCCCCCCTTTAATTTGGCAGTCACTAAGCATTATTATGTTTTCTTATTAAAAAAAAAAAATACTCTTGCCTCCCAGTCAAATCTGCCATCCAGTGGGTCTAAAATTTCCGTGATCGCCTCTCCTTTTGTCTGGGACATGCTTCCTCCATCATGAAATCAGACAAGTATGAATCCCAGTTCCAATGGGACAACAGGAGTGTTACTCATTGATGAGATGCAATGTCATATATATGGAGTATGGGCAGTGCCTGGCACACAGCTGGACCACGGTAAAGGGTGGTACCGTCAGCATCCCTGTCAGGGGTGTGCTTCTCCAAGCAACCCTGGTCCCAGCATCAGGACCACCTCCCTCTTCCTGGTGCTTCCTCTGAGGCCCCTATCCACCCCAACCCCAACCCCTGACCTCTGCACAGCAGGGGGCTGGGGCTGCCCTGGGGCTCAGCACAAACCCTGCTGGTGCAGACAGGCTCCTGTCCAACCCTGGAGAGCAGGCGCAGCAGGTAACTGGGAGCCCCCAGCCCTGGGCTGCAGAATGGCATGCCGGTCACCAGGCAGAGGAATCTGCTGGAAATGGAACCTCAGATTGAAAATGCCCTGGAGTGGACAAGCCTGGGAAGAGATTGCATTTCCTCAGACAAACTGAGAAAAGCAGCACTTCTGTGTGGAGAGGGCTCTGTTCGCAACGTACCCACAGGAAACTGGGGCATGTCATTTCTGAAAATATCGAGTCTTAAGTTCCTACATTTTACTGCAGTTGTTAAGAAGCATATTATTTTCTCCTGACAAGTTCAAAGGACTTTTAAAGGCCATTCAGGAGGGAATTATTGCGCATACTTGTTCACTTTGCTCTCTTCACCCAAAGTCAGGCCCATTAGATTCTGAAAAAATATATATAATAAAGCATTATTTTTCTTCTAACACTTTCACTATCACCTGTTTGCTGTATTTGTCATTTGCCATGAACTTTCATTAGCACTGCGGGTTAAACCCACAGGCAGCAAATGCATTTTAAGAAGTGGAGTTAGCTGTGCAAGGTTTTAGCTATTTATAATTCCCGTGATTTGCAGTCTAATTGTAAGAGATTATATCTGTATCTTTCCATATTAGCCCTAATGAGACTTTCATAGAGTAAGTAGATATTGTACTTACTGTTGGCGATCACATCACATATATAACCAATGAAGAACTGGCTCTCTGTAAGACCTTGATTTCCAATTTGTTCAAAACCCCAGAAATTTTGTTCAAATTCTTTCATGTACTTTCCGAAATTTTGTTCAAATTTATTCGTGTACTTTCTGCGTTAAACCACTAAAGAACACAATGTATGCATATTCATAAAGGCCAGATGTTACTGGGTGAAACAGACTCTCCAAGCAATTATGGTTTTGGCAGGCGTGAGTCGACTGTCCTCGGATGCTCAGAGCTTCCCAAGGAACCTTTAATGTGTTGGTCAGATCTCATGTCCCAACAATGAGGCAATCATTAAATCTTGGGGCATTTGAGACCTGAAAGCTCAGACACGGCTCAGGGGGCTTTGAGACGCTAGTCTACTTTCTTTCCTGCATGCTAAGGTCATTTCTCAGTGATAAGGGGGAGAGAAATTCTCCATCACGTGGGGACCTGGCTGAGGCTCCCTTTCTGACAGTTTCCATCTCCTCCGTGTTCTGTGTTCCCCGAAATCCTGGCTCTAGATCAGGAGGGTCAGCTGGGAGACAAGCTGGGGAGGAAGTGGGAGAAATCTTCTCTCTGCTTCACTTGACGTCAGAGTTCTGCCTCGAGAATCTGTCCTCGGGATTCACTACACAGTAGTCAGTGGGGGCCATTTCTGTTTTGATTCTTAAACCTGACTTCTTGCTCCACGTGTCTGAGGAGCTTCAGGGCTCTGAGAATGGTCCATCCCAAGATGACAATTTCTTTCTTGTTTTTATGCATGTAAAATGTCAGCTACTTAGGATAAAATGCAATCATACTTACCCCATGCATTTAGGTGAGCAAACTATGATTTTACCATGAAAATTTACCTACTTTACTATACATAATTAGAATTTTTGAGTATGCTCATTTCCACGGGGAAAAAAAATGGGTTCTCAAAAAATGGGTGGCTATTTTAAGTGTTTCAGAAACAGAAGCACTAAGACTAAGATGGGAAAGGAGCAACAGCCTCTTTGAAAGAGGAGGCAGCGGCTGCTCTTTGGTGGAAAGCTCTGAGAGATGCTCCCAGCACGGCCCTCAGAGGGGAGTGACAGATGGGGGTGAGCTTCCACCATGGCCCAGAGTTTCCCGGGCAGGGCGCCTTCCTGCAGGTTCTTGGCTCACTTTCATAACCTTCCAGAAAATGCCCCTTCCTGGTCAAACCTCCCTTGACCCGCTCTCTCATTCCTGGGAAAATTATCCAGAAGCCAGGTGTAGCCTCCTCCAGTGGAATGCGATCCAGCGGTGATCTTCAGCAGCACCTGATGCGTGAAGACAGTGGAAAGTGCAGGAGAGCCTAGGGGGTCCTGGAGCTGACGTCCCCCCAGGAGGAAGGAGCAGACTCCCTGAGCAAACTGCTCAGGCTTCACACGCAACCCCCACCCCTCAGCCTGGGGGCCTCCTGCCGACTCCAGGCTCCACCCTCCCTCCAGCCCAGCTCTGCCTCCTCATCCCCATTCCTGCAGAGTCCTGCCCCTTCCTATTCTCACAGTGACTTCCTCTAAACGTGTGTTCTGACAGCTCCTGATGCTCTACATGTCAAGACTGGAGAGAATCAGCACAGAGGCTACCAGAACAAGCACCCTCCAAAGTGCAGTCAGCCCCCAGCCCTCAGACGGTTGTACCTCTGCCCTGTGAAAATCCAGACACAGTGATTCTCACAAATTTCTTGCTCTGGGGACCTGTTATCACTCATATCGAGCAGAGCTCCAGGCCCAGGCGATCCATCCGTTATTTTTTGCCAAGTGCCCTGACTGGGAAAGACGTCCCCACAAAGCTTGGAGTCCTTGCTAACGCCCGCTCCCCGCGCTCAGTGCCCCCAAGCTCCCCGGTGGCCACGAGGCCCCCTCACCACCCTCCCAGCTTGTCCTCACCTGCTCTCTGGGCCTTGTACCAGCTGATGCGCTCAAACTCTTCATTTCAAGATCTAGAGGGGATGAGTCAACAGTGGGTTCTGCATGGAGGCTGGGACGCTCCCCGCCCAGATTCTCCAGCTCGCCCACCAGCTCCCCACGGCCTCATGCACTGCCCACTGCAGGTCACAGAATAGTAGCGCCATGGAGAGCGATGTATTTTACACTCGCTCTGTTTGGAGGGAGCTATTTCGGAAGCATTTTCATGCTGGTCCCTTTTTACCTTTGTAAACCCATCTTGGTATCGCTGGATCAACAACCATCTTGTGGCACGTGGCTCACCCTACCTGCGGCATTGCTAGAGACCATGTTTGGTGTAAAGGTTATTCCCTTTTACAGGTGACGTGTCTGTTCCTGGAGGAAGAAGGGTCGTTATCGTGAACCACTGGGCCAGAATGGACTGCCTGTTGTTGTGGAACTGCCTGATGACATAGAGCTACCTCAGATGAGACAATTTCCCTCCATGCTGGTCTCAGAAGTATCCCCAGGTTTGACTGGGCCATGCGGACTGATGTCTCCAGTCTCAAAAGTGCCCCCTGTCTTTATCTTCATTCCTAGGAAATAGAAATGATAGTCCCTTGGACTGCAAGGAGGTCCAACCAGTCCATCCTAAAGGAGATCGGTCCTGGATGTTCATTGGAACGACTGATGTTGAAGCTGAAACTCCAATACTTTGGGCACCTGATGTGAAGACCTGACTCGTTTGAAAAGACCCTGATACTGGGAAAGATTGAGGGCAGGAGGAGAAGAGGACGATAGAGGATGAGATGGTTGGATGGCATCACCGACTCAATGGACATTGGTTTGGGTGGACTCCAGGAGTTGGTGATGGACAGGGAGGCCTGGCATGCTGCGGTTCATGGGGTCGCAAAGAGTCAGACCCGACTGAGCGACTGAACTGACTGAACTGAACGGAGCAGAGATAAGAGAGACAGGAGCCGTTCTGAAGACATGATTGACTATTTCTGTGACATACATGAGCCCCTTCAAACCCTTATATTCCCAAGGGAGCGGATCTCACAGAAAGTGGCATGGTTCAAAGTAATGAATTTGCTGAAAAGAACGGACTTCAGAAATAAGAATGTGATTTACACCCAAGAACTACAGGTTTCACTTTTGCAGTAGACTGTCTAAGGGAGGTAAGAACCTGGATGCTCTCCATGACTTCACGGTGGCACACCCTGACAACACGCCGCAGAAAGAGCAGCACCGTCTCCTCGGGGCCTTTCCCAAGGAAAAGCACTCCAAGTCCCCAGTATCCCGTGGACGCCCTCCCCACACTGTCCCCTGACGCCCTGTGGACACCCTCCCCTCACTGTCCCATCACGCCCCATGGATGCCCTCCCCTCACTCTTCCCGGACAACCCGTGGACACCGTCCCCTCACCGTTCCCCGATGCCCCATGGACGCCCTCCCCTCACTCTTCCCAGACAACCCGAGGACGCCCTCCCCTCACTGCTCCCTAACGCCTTCTGGACGCCCTCCCCTCACTGTTCCCCAATGCCCCGTGGACGCCCTCCCCTCACTGTTCCCGGACACCCTGTGGACGCCCTCCCCTCACTGTTCCCCAATGCCCCGTGGACGCCCTCCCCTCACTGTTCCCCAATGCCCCATGGATGCCCTCCCCTCACTGTTCCCTGACACCTTGTGGAACCCTTCCGGATACCCCATGGACTGCTCCCCGCACCCGAGCACAGCCTGCAGCTCTGGCACCAGAGCGGTGGGACATGGGCTCCACTCCTTCCATCAGGGGAGAGGAGCTCTTGCTTACAGGGCTGACTGTCATCCCACTTGCAAGCCTGAGCCCAGGGTCCTGGCGCTCACACCGGTCTCCACACTGTGCTGCGCCTGCGCAGCCCTGCAGCGCGCCTGCTCGGCCGTCTAGGCCGTCTGGCTCGGTTGTGTTTTATACTGGTCACTGTCATCCTTGAGCTTGCAGGAAATGATACTTGTTGGATGGGAGATGATCGAACTTGCCTGTTACAAACAGTCACATTTAAATGCAAAGAAAAATGAGTAAGTTTCTAAAGTTCACAGAGGAAAAACCTAGCGGACATTTTGAAAATGTTCTAAGGCTTTGTAAACTGAGATGCACATTCATATGACTGTGTCAAATACTTCTTACGACTGTCGCCATTTGTTAATGATATTTTGCGGTTAGTTTTCTGGGGAAAAGCTACACATGGGCTTCCCAGGAGGCACCGTGGTAAAGAATCCACCTGCCAATGCTGGAGACCCAAATTTGACCCCTGGGTCAGGGAGATCCCCTGGAGTAGAAAAAGGCAACCCACTCCAGTATTCTTGCCTGGAGAATCCCATGGACAGAGGAGCCTAATGGTTCACGGGGTCACAAAGAGTCAGACATGACTGAGCACACGCATACACATTTATACATTGTAACACACACAATTTTATTTTTTAATCTCTGAATGCTAATTTCAACACTGTAGCAGGAAGTGATCTCTGTGAAGTAACTAACTCAGCAGGAGGATTAGCAAACAATCAACAGGCTGTTAGCAGACAAGATGCTCTTAAAGGTCCAGTCCTGCTTTCTAACAAACTCCCAGATGGGAGGCAGTGCTGGGGCCCCTGAGCACCAGCCCAGGTCAAGCTCTGGCACTAGCCATGGAGCCAATGGCCCCTCCTCCCGGCTCCGTCTTGGCCCTGCCCCAGACTCCACTGGATGCCAGCCAAACCCTTGAGTCCTTCCTTAAGACAGAGCACAGACACCCCTCATCCTGAACTGAGCAGACATTTTGATAGGAAGCCCTTCGTTATTCACAAAGTCGGCATTTAACCTTGCACTGACCTAGACATCAGAGAACTATTGTCACGTGAGTGTATGTTCCTCGGTTCTGTGTCTCATCACAACAAAGATTTGGAGTGAGGGACATTAAAGCCCCCTCGGTGAGTCGCAGCTCTCAGGTCTTGGATAGACCGTGTTATAGCTCTCAGGTCTCGAATGGACCGTGTTATAGCTCTTAGACAAATCAGTGTTACAGCTCAGTGTTACCGCTCTGTTTTATTTAGAAGATAGCAGGAAAATCCGTCTTCGAGGCATGAGGGTACATCGATCTAAAGAGGAGAAGGGCGTCCCAGCATGTGGGAGAGAGAGAACTAGCTTTGGCTCCTCTATTTATATGTTTCTCTCTCCCTGGGCCTGCCCTATGTAAATTGGGCCAGCCAGGAGTGTTGTTTGTTTTACCTGAGGTCCTCACTCTGGTCCTCGGACCTTCTTTTGTTCTATTTTTGCAGGCTTTTCCCTTCCTTGTCTTGTAGCCACCACCATTTTGGACTCCTTTTCCCTGTTCTACCTACCTAACATTCCCCCCTTAAGAGATGTGAGGCCCAATTCTTTGGGAATAGGGGTGTGAAGGTCTTTCTGGCTACTTCCTGCTGAACTGGGGTGGTGAGGGGTATTGGGCCTCTCCCTCTTGCTAGTCTCAAGCCTCAGAGTCCTTATAGCGGTGACCATCTAAGGGTGTGATATTTTTCATGGTCGGCTGTAGTTTTATATCTTTGTTGAACTGGCACTGCATGTTGTAGCTTGTTGACCTGGGCAGAGACAAAACAGGCAGAGACAATTGACAGTACATGGAATAATCATAAGCATCATCAATATAGCATAAAAAGGACTAGTAAGGGCATTAGTCAATTTTAAATTCACATTGCCAGGATGGCTCAAGTCCCTCCTTGTTCAGGGATCAGAAGATCTATCTTCTGTCTGTTTTGGAGTAGAATCTCTGTCAAGCTATGTTGGCTCTTTAGAGCTATCTTGAGAGATCTTATCCCCAGAAACTAGATTTTGGGGGTGTTCATTAGAATGGCACTCATTAGTAGTCCTGAATAGGTATCTGAGATCTCCCAGGGGCTCATAGGTGTATTGAGTGTCCTCTTCTGTTTGTTTCCATGGCTTGACTTGTGAGTAGTGAATCCAGGTGTCATGTCCTGGTATCTTGACTGCTGCGGGGGTAGAAAGTATTACAGGGTAGGGGCCCTTCCATGTGGGCTGGAGTTGAGCTTTTGGGGACCCATCTTTCCAGACTTTAGTGAGGACTTGAGTCCCTGGAGCATATAGTGGGGAATCCTTAGAACTTTTGGGTCCTGGTTTATACCCCACAAGTGTATATCCTGTTGGAATTGCCCAGTGGCCATGGTATAAAACTGGAGGGTCTGAACCGCCGGATCTAGGAAGAGGTAATTGACATAAACAAAAGGTCTCCCAATTAGCATCTCATAAGGACTAAGACCAAGCTGTTCCTTAGGGGCAATGTGGGTGTGGAGGAGAGCTATCGGTAAAGCCTCCTTCCATTCCAGGGAGGTCTCCTGGGTTATCTTTTTTATAGCTGATTTTAAAAGTTGATTGGCTCTTTCTACTTTCCGCAAAGATTGGGGCCTCCAGGCACAATGGAGATAATAAGTAATGCCCAATGCTTTCGAGACCCCTTGGGTGACCTTAGAAGTAAATGATGTCCCATTGTCACTTTGTAATGACCTGGGCAGACCAAATCTTGGAATGATTTCATGGAGCAGTTTTTTTTACCACCTCCTCAGCCTTCTCAGTCCAGGTGGGAAAGCCGTCAATCCATCCTGTGAATGTATCTATCATGACTAATAGGTATTTATACCCTAGAGAAACTGGCATCTGGGTGAAGTCCATCTGCCAGTCCTCTCCTGGGTAGGCCCCACATCATTGGATGGGCTGGGCCAGTTGGGGTCTTTGAGCTCCTTGGGGGTTGTTTAATTGGCAAGTGGGACAAGAGGAGACCACCTGTCTTATAGTTGTTTGGAAGCCTGTTCCTCTGAAGGACCTTTATCTTTGGAGGGCNTGGAGGGCCTTTTCTCCTAAATGAGTAGTGGCATGTAAGGAGTTAACCAACCTCCATTGGAGGTTCCCAAGCAGAAAAAGGAGTTCTTCCTTGTGGAACGACCCCATATGATCTTCTTGAAAGCCCTTGCTCTTAGCTTTAAGAGTCTCACCTTCAGTATATGAAGGAGTTTCTGGCAAATTGGTCTGTGGAACTAAGGTGGCAATCCCTATTAGGTCATGGTTCTGTAATGCTGCTCTCCTAGTTGCCTGATCATCTGCTTGGTTCCCTCGTGCCACTTCTGTGCTCCCTTTTCGGTGTCCTTTACAGTGGGAGACTAAAACCTCGGTGGGCAGATGGACCGCCTCCAAGAGTCGAAGAATCTGATCACCATATTTGATTGGGGACCCTTGGGTGGTCAAGTGGCCCGTTTCTTTCCAAATAGCCGCATGTGCATGTAGCACCAGAAAGGCATACTTGGAATCAGTGTAAATGGCTATTCTTTTTCCTTTTCCCAGCTCTAAAGCTCGAGTCAGGGCCATGAGCTCAGCTAATTGGGCTGAAGTACCTGGTGCCAGAGGCTTAGCCTCTATGGTCTCAAAATTGGAGACTACTGCATACCCGGCTCTTCTTTTTCCTGCTTCCATCAGTGTACCAGATTTCCTCAGGATTGGTCAGAGGATCTTCTGACAATCCTTTTCGGGGTTTTGTCCAGTGGTCCAAGGTTTCTAGACAAGAATGAAAGGGGCAAGAGCCCTCAGGGGTAGGCAGGAGGGTGGCTGGGTTAAGAACCTCACAAGGGGATATAGTGAGGCCTGGATTTTCCATCAGCATTATTTGATATCTGAGGATTCTTTGATCAGACATCCATAAATTGCCTCTCCCATTTAGGAGTTGTTTTACTTGGTGGCTGGTAAAAATAGTTAGTTTCCCCCCAAAGGAGAGTTTTAATGCATCTTCTATCATGATTGCAATAGCTGCAAGATTTCGAAGGCAGGGGGACCAGCCTCGGGTAGTTGGATCAAGCTTTTTGGATAAGTAAGCTACAGGCTGGGGCTCAGATCCCAACCTTTGAGTTAACACTCCCAAAGCTATTCCCTCTCTTTCATGGACATAAAGTTGGAATGCTTTTTCTGAGTCTGGCAACCTCAAAGCAGGTGCCTGAGTTAAGGCCTGTTTTAGTGTAGCCTCTGCCTTCTTTTGAGGAGTTCCCC
>SJYQ01093270.1:0-11926 GCA_006410935.1 Redunca redunca
GGTTTTTCCTGTGGTCATGTATAGATGTGAGAGTTGGACTGTGAAGAAGGCTGAGCGCTGAAAAATTGATGGTTTTGAACTGTGGTATTGGAGAAGACTCGTGACAGTCTCTTGGACTGCAAGGAGATCCAACCAGTCCATTCTGAAGGAGATCAACCCTGGAATTTCTTTGGAAGGAATGATGCTAAAGCTGAAACTCCAGTACTTTGGCCACCTCATGCAAAGAGTTGATTCATTGGAAAAGACTCTGATGCTGGGAGGGGTTGGGGACAGGAGGACAAGGGGACGACAGAGGATGAGATGGCTGGATGGCATCACGGACTCGATGGACGTGAGTCTGAGTGAACTCCGGGAGATGGTGATGGACAGGGAGGCCTGGTGTGCTGCGATTCATGGGGTCGCAAAGAGTCGGACACGACTGAGCGACTGAACTGAACTGATATGATGCAATTGGTCCTCATTAGTTATCTATTTTACATACAGTAATATAGTAGTGTGTATAGGTCATTTCCAATTTCCCAATTTATCCCTCCCCCACCCTAAGCCCAGTAACGATGTTTGATTTCTACATCTGTAATTCTATTTCTGTTTTGTAGATAAGTTCGTTTGTACCCTTTTTTTTAGATTCCACACATAAGCAGTATGATATTTGCTTTTCTCTGACTTCACTCAGTATCACAGTCTCTAGTTCTATCCATGTTGCTGCACATGGCATTATTTCATTCTTTTTATGGCTGAGTAATCTTCCACTGTATATATGTGTTGTGGTCTGTGCGAGGGTTGGAAAAGAATGTCCAGACATGGAGTATTTCAGAAAGGAGCATGTTTATTAAGAATAAATAGCAGAGATTATGTGGGCACTGCAAGCAGAGTCAGGCCAACTTCCTGACAGATCAGGGAGCACCGACCAAAGGGAAAATAGAGAGGGAGAATGGGGTAGAACAGTCGGCAGGCTCAAAGGAGAGCTGATGCTTTCGTGGGCTTGAACTTGGGTGAAAGATGCGCAGTTGTGTCTGACTCTTTTCAACCCCGTGGACTGTAGCCCACCAGGATCCTCTGTCCATGGAACTCTCCAGGCAAAAATACTTGAGTGGGTTGCCATTCCCTTCTCCAGGGGATCTTCCCAACCTAGGGATTGAACATTGCAGGCAGATTCTTTACCATCTGAGCCACCAGGGAAGCCCTTTGGTGGGCCAGCAGCCAAGTATTATAGCCTCAAGACAGAAAATTCTTGCTGAAAGGGTGGCATTAGGTGATTGGTTAGGGCACTTTTGGGTGAATACCGTGGTGGGTATTTTTACCTAATATGGGGTTAGGGAACTGGTCAGTAAGGATGATGGGGGGTGCTCTTAGCAATGGTTGCTATAGAGTTCAGTCAGTTCCAGGGATAACAGTGCTGGCCTCCGTATCTGGCCTTGGTTCAAGGCCTCATACCTGTGACCTCAACATGGGACTCCACAGTATGTACCGAATCTTCTTTATCCGTTCCCCTGTTGATGGACGTTTAGGTTGCTTTCATGTCCCAGCTATTGTAAATAGTGCTGCTGTGAACACTGGGGTGCATGTGTTTCTTTATGATTTTCTCTGGATATATACCCAGGAGTAGAATTGCTGGATATGGTAGCCCTGATGCTGGGAAAGATTGACGGCAGGAGGAGAAGGGGATGACAGAGGATGAGATGGTTGGATGGCATCACCAACTCAATGGACATGACTTTGGGTAAACTCCAGGAGTTGGTGATGGACAGGGAGGCCTGGCGTGCTGCAGTCCATGGGCTCACAAAGAGTCAGACATGACTGAGCAACTGAACTGAACTGATGGTAGCTCCATTTTTCATTTTTTAAGGAACCTCCATACTGTTCTCTGAAGTGGCTGTACCAGTTCACATTCCCACCAACAGTGTAGGAGGGTTCCCTTTTCTTCACACCCTACCCAGCATTTACTGTTTGTAGATTTTTTTAATGATGGGCATTCTGACTGGTATGAAGTGATACCTTGTTGTACTGAATAGTTTTGACTAGTATTTCTTTAATAATTAATAATGTTGAAGATCTTGTGCTTTTTAAGCTATCCATATGTCTTTGGAGAAATCTATTTTAGATCTTCCACCCAATTTTTGATTGGAATTTTTTTAATTGAGCTGCATGAGCTGTTTGTGTATTTTGGAGATTAATCCCTTGTCAGTTGCTTCATTTGCAAATATTCTCTCCAATCCTGAGGGTTGACATTTCATTTATATCTTCTTGATGTATTAATCCTTGTATCTTTATAAAATGAGCTTCTTTGTGTCTTGCTGTTGGTTTTGACTTAGTCTGTTCTATGTGACTTGAGTGTGGCTGCCTCCACATTATTTGGCTTCTACTCGCATGAAATATAGCCATCCATCCTTTTACCTTGAACCTATTTGTGTTCTTCGAGCTGAAATGAGTGTCTTATATGCAGACTATAATTAGGCCTTTTTTTTTTTTTTTTAATCCAGCCAGCCATGCTATGGCTTTGATTTGTGAACTCAGTCTGTTTACCTCTAGAGTGATTTTTGACATGTATGGGCTTAGACTGACATGCTATCAATTGCTTTCTGTTTTGTTACTCAATTGTTTCTTTTCCCACTCTGTGCCTGTCCCTGTAAATCAGTGGTTTACCAAGGTGGTATGCTATGCTTGCCTTTTTTTTTTTTTTAACTGTTTGTGATTCTACTAAAGAGCTTTGCTTTGTGGCTACCATAGGGCATACAGAAAACATCCCATAGTTAAAACCATCCATTTTATGCTGACAGAAACTTATCTTTGCACGCCTGTAAGTGCTCCATTCTTTCATTCTTCTCCTTTTATATTTTTTATTTCACCACATACCTCATTTTACCTGCATATTTGTTAAAACGCTATCGTAAGTATCCACTTTTCTCTGACATTTTTCATTTCATTCATTTTAGTTCCAGACTGGTTTTTGGTTCTTTTTTTTTTTTATAGTTTTTGCCTGTTATGTTTTTCTGCACTTTTCTTCCATTTTTTTTTCTGATTTCATTGAACTCTCTGTCTTTCCTTGTAGCTTACTGAGATCTCTTACAACAGCTTTTTAAAGTTATTAATTAGGTAGATTGAAGATTTCTAAGTCTTTGGGGTTGATAACTGGAAGACTTGTGAAGTCACTTCGTATTGTTAGATTACTTTTTTTTTTTTATAATGTTCCTGGGGGGTTTCTGCTACTATATTCACTTCCCAAGTAGCAGCCACCTGCTCCAGGGTTTACTAATTGTCCTCAGGAAAGAAAGACCCTCTCTCAGCCCTCTAGAATTAGAGAGGGCTTTCTCGGCCTTCTCAGGCCTTTATGGATAAACCTGTTTTACATTTCTTATCACATCTTTTGGCAGAATTCTTGCGCTTATATACCATCTTTTGATCTTGCAACACAATAGGCTGGGTGCTGACAGCCCCTTTTTTCTTCTCCTAAGGGTGGTGCTACTGCAGAAATTTCGGTCTGCCTCTGTCCTGCAGATGTGACCCAGCTTTCTGTGTGTGTTCGCAAGCTGTTGCCCAAAGCTTGCTCTCAGGGAGCGGATTTGTGGTGGTAAGCTGTGCAGGACGCCGAGGCTGCCCTCTGGCCAGTCTGGAGGCTGTCTGAGTGGAGCATCCCTGTTGACTTGCGGACGGGCTTCTTGATGGAGTCCGTGACACAGTTGGTAGCATCTGTGCCACATCAGTGTCTTAGGAGAATCCTAGGAGTCTTCTTCCCAGCCCCCAGGCATGAAACTAACTCAAAATTCAGCACGCTGGGTGGGGCAAGAAAGCAAGAGGCCCGTTTCACATTCACACAGTTGGGAGCGTGCTGTCCCCAGCTTGGGTCTTTTTCCTCAGGATTGCTTTGGCAATGTGGGTATTTTGTGGTTCTGTATTTATTTTAGGATCATTTGTCATAGTTCTGTGAAAAATGTCATGGGTATTTTAATTAGGATTGCTTTAAATCTGTACATTGCTTTGAGTAATAAGGCTATTTTAAAAAGAATTTTTCCAGTCCAAGAGCATGGGATATATTTTTTCATTTATTTGTCACCTTTAATTTCCTTTATCAATATCTTATACTTTGAGTATATAAATCTTTCACCTCTGTGGTTAAATTTATTCTGAGGTATTTTATTATTTTTGATACAATCACTTTTTTTTTCTTAAGTTCTCTGATAGTTTGTTATTAGTATAGAGAAAAAGAACATTTCTGTGTATTCATTTTGTATATTTCAAATTTACTGAATTTATTTATGCTAATTGGTGAAGTCTTTAGGGTTTTCTCTACATGTTATGTCATCTGCAAACGGTGACAGTTTCACTTCCTTTAGAAATTAGATCCGAGTTTTTATTTTTATTTTTTCGCTTTGACTAGCACTGTTAATACTGTGTTGAATAAAAGTGCTGAGAGTAGGCATTCTTGTCTTCCTCCTGTTCTTAGAGGAATTTCTTTCAGCTTTTCACCACTGAGTATGACAGTAGCTCTGATTTGTCATATATGCCCTTTAGTATAAAAGCTATGTTGCCTTTATACCCACACTTGAGAGTTTTTATCATAAATCATACTTTGAGTTTTGTTGATACAAAAGTTTGCCAAATACTTTTGCTAGAGGAAGATCATCATATGATTTTTATCCTTCGTTCTGCTAATCTAGTGTGTCACTTGTTGATTTGCATATATTGAAACATTCCTGCATGGGTGAGCTAAATCCCATTTGACCATGGTGTATGGTTCTTTTAATGTATTGTTGAATTCAGTTAACTACTGTTTTGTTAAGGGTTTTTGCACCTGTGTTCATGACTGATATTGACCTGTGATTTGCTTTTTTTGACAGGGTCCTTCTCTGGTTTTCATCTATGGGTGATGCTGGCCTCAGAAAATAAGTTTGAAAATACTCTTTCTTCAGGTTGTGGGGGGAATAGTTTGAGAAGGATAGATGTTAACTTTCCTTTGAATGTCTGATAGAAATTAATCAGTGAAGTCACCCAGTCCTGGACTTTTATTAGGAATTTTTTGATTACTCAATTTCATTTCTAGTAATTGCTCTGTTTCTATTTTTATTTATTCCTGATTCAGTCTTAGAAGATTTGTGTTTCTAGGAGTTTATTCACTCCTTCTGGGTTGTCCAATTTGTTGGTATATAACTGTTTGTAGTAATCTCTTCTGGTACTTCGTATTTCTGTGGTGTCTTATAACTTCATCTCTTTCATTTCTGGCTTACTTGGGCCCTTTTTTTTTAAAAAAAATACTATTTTTATCTTTTATTCTTTACAGAAGCTTAATAAGTGTTTGATCTACCCTTACTATATGTATACCTTTTCCAGGGAGATTTTTTTACTTTTCTGTGTTTTTTTTTTTTCTGATTAGTGACACTTCTTATAAGCTGAAGTAAATTGCTTCAACATTTCTTATAAGGCTGTTTTATTAGTAATGAACTCATTTAGCTTTTGCTAGTCTGGGAAACTCCTGATCTCTCCTTCGATTGTGAATCATAATCTTGCTGGTAGAGTGCTCTTATTGTAGGCTTTTTTCTTCTTAGAACATTGAATATATCCTATCATTCCCTCCTGGTCTGCAACGTTTGCTGATAAGTCAGCTGACAGTCTTAGGGGAATACTTTGCACATAACTAGTTGCTTTTATTTCACTATATCCATGATCCCTCTTTATCTTTAATTTTTGACCCTTTAACATGTCTTGGTGTGGACCTGTCTGTCTTCACTTTGATAGGGACTCTGTGCTTCCTTCCCCAGATTTGGACAGTTATCAGTTGTTATACCCCCTGATAAGGTCCCTGCCCCTTTCTCTCTTCTCTTCTTTCTGGGATGCTCATGTTGGTATTTCCCGATGTTGTCTCAGAGGTCCCACTTTCTATTTGTTCATTCTGTTTTCTTCTTGCTGTTGAGCTTGGGTGATTTTCATTTCTCTGTCCTCCAGATCACTGATTTGTTCTCCTGTGTCACATAATCGAATGTTGCTTCCCTCGTGTGTGTGTATGTGTGTTGATCTGTTATCGTATTTTCCAGCTGTTTGTTCTTTATTATATGTTATTACTCTCTGAAGTTCTCTGTCCATCGATTCTTCTCCTGACTTGGATGGGCATCTCTGTAATCATTACCTTGAACACTTTTTTTTTTTTTGATACAACACTTATCTCTGTTTTATCTAGTTCTTTTTCTGATGTTCTATCTTGTTACCATATTCGTAACAAATTCCTCTGTCTCCTTACCTGTCCTGATTCTCTGCACTTCTCTTCATTAGGTTCAGTTCATTCCATTTCCCGGTCTTGGAGAAGAGGCCTTACCCAGGAGATGCCTGGAGGGCCCAGCAGCACATTCCCTGGCCAGCACCGGCAGGCGCCCAGGGGTGACCCCTCTGTGGGCTGCGTGGCGGGGCCAGATATTGTGGACCGGCTGGTAGGTGGTGTTGGACCCTGGCCTAAGCTGACAGCAGGTCCTGCATCTTGTGGTCGCCCTGGGCGTGCTGGTGGGCAAGGCAGCCCCCCCATTATGGGTGGTGGTGTGTGGCTCTCCAGGTGCAGAGGGGATCGGCCAGGCCCCCAGTGCGTCTGGGTGTGAGGCCTCGTGGTGCAGAAGTGGTATAGGCATGCTGGCAGCTGGGGCACGCCGGGTACGCCCCAGGTCGAGGGAAGACCGAAATGTGGCCCGCCAACGTCTCGGTCCCCAGCGGGAGTCCCAGCTGCCTCTCGCCTTCCCCGAGAAGCTGTCTTAAGTTGAGCAGGTGGGTCCGAGCCCGGTGTCTTTGAAACTGCTGGCTCTAAGCGGGGACTGAGGACGGGGGAGAGTCTGTGTGGTGTCCCCAAGAGCAGAGTTCAGTTTCCCTTAGCCCCTGGCTCTCCGGAATGTGAGCCTGGCAGGTTCTCGGAGCCGGACCTGCTGTGCTGGGCTGAGCAGCCCGATGGAGGCCTCAGACCCCAGCCCCCTCGTGCAGCTGTGACACCTTCCAGCCGCGAGTCACTGTGCTGGAGGTGTGGGTACCATTAGACTGTGATTCCAACCCTCCTGTTCACCTGTGCTTTCTCCTGCCGTATACTAGCTGCTGTGGAGAATTTCTCTGCTAGTCTTCAGGTCATTTCAGAGATAATTGTTGTGATTCTGATGTGTCTGTGGGAGGTGAGCTCAGTATCTTCCTACTCATCTTTTTGATCGCTTCTCAAGAGCTTTTTTTTTTTTAATACATGCACTTAACACTGTAAACATAACTCTTTGAATTGTTTTACCTGTACACCACGAGCTTAGACACCTGCATTTCCAATTTTGTCTGCTTTAAAATATGTATTTTTTATTTCTCTATTGCTTTATTCTTTTAAAATATTTGACTGTGCCAAGTCTTGGTTGTGGCACACGGGATTTTTAGTTGTGGTGTGTAGGATCTAACCCAGGCCCCCTGCATTGGAAGCACATAGTCGTAGCCACTGGACCCCCAGGGACGTGTCCCCTATTGATTTAGTCTCGTGTGCAATGGCTGTCGGAGCTTGCTGTTCAAATTGCTAAGTGTGCTTGGATTTTTAATTATTCTTCTTGAGTTTCAGTTTCGAGCCATTGTGGTAGGAGATAATGCTTGACGTTATTTCAATCTTCTTAGATTTTTGAAGATTTCTTTTGTGGGGTAACATTTACTCTATCCTGAGAAATGCTCTGAATACTTGAGAAGGATGAAAGTTTTGCTGCTGTTGAGTGCAACGTGCCGTAAATGTCTGTTACGGTCACTTGATATCAAGTGTGTATTCAAGTTTAGTGCTTCTGGGTGGGTATTCTGTCTGGGTGATCTATACAGTGTTGAAAGTTGGGTGCTGACATTTCTTACCATTATGTTATTTCTCCATGTTTTCCCTTTCACAAGTGTTCATAGTTCCTTTATATGCTGAGATGCTCCAATGTTGGATACATACATATTTATGTAGGATACAATATATATATGTTGGTTACATACAGAATCTCTTGATGAATTAGTCCCTTTATGATTATATGATAACCTTCATTTCTTTGAGAGGTTTAAGTCTTCTTTGCCTTATAATAGTGAGGCAAGTATCATTTGCATGGAATATCTTTTTTCCAGTTATTCAGGTTTAAAATTTACACAAATCTCCTGTACACAGTATGTAATCGATTTTTGTGAATCCATTCAGCCACCGTATGGATTATTTAAATTGAAGTATATGTCAGTTATAATATTACATTAGTCTCGATGGTACAAAATTTTAGTATTTTTATACATTATGCCCCACTTAGTAATTACAAGATAATGGTTATATTCCCGTGTTGTATAATATATCCATGTGTGTTTATTTTCTTTTTTTTTAATTTATCTTTTTATTGAAGGATAATTGCTTTACAGAATTTTGTTGTTTTCTGTCAAACCTCAACATGAATCAGCCATAGGTACACCTATATCCCCTTCCTTTGGAACCTCCCTCCCATCTCCTGCCCCATCCCACCCCTCTACAGAGCTCTTGTTTGAGTTTCCTGAGCCATACAGCAAATTCCCGTTGGCTATCTATTTTACATATGGTATGTGAGTTTCCATGTTTCTCTTTCGATACATCTCACCCTCTCCTCCCCTCTCCCCATGTCCATAGGTCTATTCTCTGTCTGTTTCTCCATTGTGGGCCTGTAAGTAAATTCTTCAGTACCATTTTTCTAGATTCCATATATGTGTGTTAGAATATGATATTTATCTTTCTCTGACTCACTTCACTCTGTATAATAGGCTCTAGGTTCATCCACCTCATCAGAACTGACTCAAATGCATTCCTTTTTATAGCTGAGTAATATTCCATTGTGTATATGTACCACAGCTTCTTTATCCAATCATTTGTCGATGGCATCTAGGTTGCTTCCATATTCTCGCTATTGTAAATACTGCTGCAGTGAACAATGGGATACATGTCTCTTTCAGTTTTGGTTTCCTCAAGGTATATGCCTAGGAGTGGGATTGCTGGGTCATATGGTGATTTTATTCCTAGTTTTTTTTTTAAGAAATCTCCATACCATCATCCATAGTGGCTGTATCAGTTTACATTCTCACCAACAGTGCAAGAGCATTCCCTTTTCTCCACACCCTCTCCAGCATTTACTGTTTGTAGACTTTTTAATGAGGGCCATTCTGACTAGTGTGAGGTGATATCTCATTGTGGTTTTGATTTGCATTTCTCTAATAATGAGTGATGTTGAGCATCTTTTCATGTGTCTGTTAGCCATCTGTATGTCATCTTTGGAGAAATGTCTGCTTGGGTCTTTTCCCCACTTTTTGATTGGGTTGTTTGTTTTTCTGGCATTGAGCTGCATGCGCTGCTTGTATATTTTGGAAATTAATCCTTTGTCAGTTGTTCCATTTGCTATTATTTTCTCCCATTCTGAGGGTTGTCTTTTCACCTTGCTCATAGTTTCCTCTGCTGTACAAAAGCTTTTAAGTTTAATCAGGTCCTACTTGTCTACTTTTGTTTTCATTTCTGTTACTTTATTTCTGATCTTCTACATAGAGGATCTTGCTTTATGTCATCGAGTGTTCTGCCTATGTTTTCCTCTAAGAATTTTAGTTTCTGGTCCTACATTTAGGTCTTTAATCCATTTTGAGTTTATCTTTGTGTGTGGTGTTAGGAAGTGTTCTAATTTCATTCTTTTACATGTGGCTGTCCAATACCATTTATTGAAGAGACTCTGTCTTTGTCCCATTGTATAGTCTTGCCTCCTTTGTCAAAAATAAGGTACCCATAGGTGCATGGGTTTATTTCTGGGCTTTCTATCTTGTTCCATTGATCTATATATCTATTTTTGTGCCAGTACCATACTGTCTTGATGACTGTAGCTTTGTAGTATAATCTGAAGTCAGGAAGGTTGATTACTCCAGCTCCATTCTTCTTTCTCAAGACTGCTTTGGTTATTTGGGGTCTTTTGTGTTTCCATATGAACTGTGAAATTTTTTGTTCTAGTTCTGTGAAAAATTCCACTGGTAATTTGATAGGGATTGCATTGACTCTGTAGATTGCATTTGGTAGTATAGTCAATTTCACAATATTGATTCTTCCTACCCAGGAACATGGAATATCTCTCCATCTGTTTATGTCATCTTTGACTTCTTTCATCACTGTCTTGTAATTTTCTGTGGACAGTTCTTCGGACTGGCTACCCACTCCAGTATTCTTGCCTAGAGAGTCTCATGGACAGAGGAACCTGGCAGGCCCCAGTCCATGGGGTCACAGAGTCGGACATGCCTGAGCCATGAACACTTTTTTACGGGCTCTACATGACCTCGGCCATCAAGAAACATCATGTGATATGTAATAAGAATAAGAATAAGAATAAGAAAAATAATTCAAAACTGGGCCAAATTTCTGTTGCTCATTTCAGGAGGTAAATTTTATTCTTTTAAAAATATGGGGGGAAAAAAGCAGCTGAAAAGACCAATTAGGTAATTCCTAGAAATGCAAACCAAAACTGTAAGGAGGGGCTTCCCTGGTGGAACAGGGGTTGAGAACCTGTCCATGCAAAGCAGTGAAGACCCAGCACAGTCAAAAAGAGAAATAAGTAAATAAAAATAAATAATTAAAAAATCAAATTCTGCCACCTGCAACAACGTGGACTGGCCTAGAATGTATTATACCTAGTGAAATCAGAGAAATACTCTATGTTCTCACATGTAGAATCTAAAAAAATGGAAGAAAGAAATGTATATAACAAAACAGCATTACCCTCACAGAGAACAAAGTAATGGTTACCACGGGGGAGAATGAAGCAGGGAGGGAAAGATAATCGGTACCCTATGCAGAAAATCCTCTTCACAGATCACAGCCTTGTCGAGGTGAAGTGGCTTGTGAAACTCAGTGAAGCTATGAGCCATGCCATGCGGGGCCATCCAAGACAAACAGGTCATAGTGAAGAGTTCTGGCAAAATGTGGTCCATGGGAGGAGGAAATGGAAACTCACCTTGGACTGCAAGGAGATCAAACCAGGCAACCCTGACTATTCGCTGGAAGGACTGGTACTTAGGTGAGTTTATCCCTAGACGTTCAGTTCTTTTTGTTGCAGTGGTGACTGGGATTGGTCCCTTACTCTCTCCTTCTGACTGTCATTGCTAGTGTATAGGAATGCCAGTGATTCTGTGTATCAGTTTTGTCTCCTGCGACCTTGCGGAATTCCATGTGTGTTTAGTTTCTACATTTGTTGTTGTTTGGTCACCAAGCCGTGTCTGACTCCTTGCAGCCACGTGGACTGCAGCATGCCAGGCTTCTCTGTCCCTCACTATTTCCCAGAATTTGCTCAAATTCATGTCCACTGAGTCGGTGATGCCATCCACCCATCTCACCTTCTGCCACTGCCTTCTCCTTCTGCTTTCAATCTTTCCCAGCATCAGGGTCTTTTCCAATGAGTCAGTTGTTCAAATCAGGTGGCAGGAGTATTGGAGCACCAGTCCTTCCAACGAATAGTCAGGGTTGCCTGGTTTGATCTCCTTGCAGTCCAAGGTGAGTTTCCATTTCCTCCTCCCATGGACCACATTTTGCCAGAACTCTTCACTATGACCTGTTTGTCTTGGATGGCCCCGCATGGCATGGCGCACAGCTTCACTGAGTTTCACAAGCCACTTCACCTGGACAAGGCTGTGATCCATGAAGAGGATTTTCTGCTTCAGTTCAGTTCAGTTCAGTCGCTCAGTCGTGTCCGACTCTTTGCGACCCCATGAATCGCAGCACGCCAGGCCTCCCTGTCCATCACCATCTCCCGGAGTTCACTCAGACTCACGTCCATCGTGTCAGTGATGCCATCCAGCCATCTCATCCTGGGTCGTCCCCTTCTCCTCCTGCCCCCAATCCCTCCCAGCATCAGAGTCTTTTCCAATGAATCAACTCTTTGCATGAGGTGGCCAAAGTACTGGAGTTTCAGTTTCAGCATCATTCCTTCCAAAGAAA
>SJYQ01093270.1:12727-68324 GCA_006410935.1 Redunca redunca
CTGGGTATTGTTTTTGCTTTGGCTCCATCCCTTCATTCTTTCTTGAGTTATTTCTCCACTGATCTCCAGTAGCATATTGGGCACCTAATGACCTGGGGAGTTCCTCTTTTGGTATCCTATCATTTTGCCTTTTCCTACTGTTCATGGGGTTCTCAAGGCAAGAATGCTGAAGTGGCTTGCCATTCCCTTCTCCAGTGGACCACATTCTGTCAGGCCTCACCACCATGACCCGCCTGTGTTGGGTTGCCCCGCAGGCATAGCTTGGTTTCATTGTGTTAGACAAGGCTGTGGTCCTAGTGTGATTAGATTGACTAGTTTTCTGTGAGTATGGTTTCAGTGTGTCTGCCCTCTGATGTCTTCTTGCAACACTTACCATCTTACTTGGGTTTGTCTTACCTTGGGCGTGGGGTATCTACTCACGGCTGCTCCAGCAAAGCACAGGCGCCGCTCCTTACCTTGGACGAGAGGTATCGCCTCACTGCTGCCCCTCCTGACCTTCAACGTGGGATAGCTCCTCTAGGCCCTCCTGCGCCAGCGCAGCCACCGCCCTGGGTTGATCTTCCCAGCTGCCGCCCCTGGCCTCGGGCGCGGGGTGGCTCCTCCCGGCCACCTTCCCTGGCCTTGGACGCGGGGTGTCTCCTCCCAGCCCCCGACCCTGGCCTCGGACGTGAGGGTGGCTCTTCCAGACTGTTATTCCTGACCTCGTATGCGGGGTGGCTCCTCCCGGCCGTGCTGAGTGCGCTGGCCGCCGCTTATCTTCCCCTCCCTGCTTCATTCTCCCTCATGGTAACCATTACTTTGTTCTCTGGGAGGGTATTGCTGTTTTGTTATATACATTTCTTTCTTCCATTTTTTTAGATTCTACATGTGAGAATATAAGAGTATTTCTCTAACTGATTTCACTAGGTATAATACATTCTAGGCCAGTCCACATTGTTGCAGGTGGCAGAATTTGATTTTTTAATTATTTATTTTTATTTACTTATTTCTCTTTTTGACTGTGCTGGGTCTTCACTGCTTTGCATGCGCAGGTTCTCAACCACTGTTCTACCAGGGAAGCCCCTCCTTACAGTTTTGGTTTGCATTTCTACGAATTACCTAATTGATGATCTGTTTGGCTGCTTTTTTCTCCCCATGTTTTTAAAAGAATAAAATTTACCTCTTGAAATGAGCAACAGAAATTTGGCCCAGTTTTGAATTATTTTTCTTATTCTTATTACATATCACATGATGTTTCTTGATGGCCGAGGTCATGTAGAGCCCGTAAAAAAGTGTTCATGACTCAGGCATGTCCGACTCTGCGACCCCATGGACTGGGGCCTGCCAGGCTCCTCTGTCCATGAGATTCTCTAGGCAAGAATACTGGAGTGGGTAGCCAGTCCCTTCTCCAGGGGATCTTCCCGACCCAGGGATTGAACCCAGGTCTCCTGCACTGCAGGCAGACCCTTTACCATTTGTTGTTGTCCAGTCTCTAAGTCGTTTCTGACTCTTTGCAACCCCATGAACTGCAGCATGTCAGGCTTCCCTGTCCTTCACCATCTCCCTGGGTTAGGTCAAACTCATGTCCATTGAGTCGGTGATGCCATCCAACCCTCTCATCCTCTGTTGCCCCCTTCTCCTCATGCCTCAATCTTTCCCAGCATCAGGGTCTTTTCCAATGAGTCGGCTCTTTGCATCAGATGGCCAAAGTATTAGAGCCTCAGCTTCAGCACCAGTCCTTCCAATGAATATTCAGAGCTGATTTCCTTTAGGATTGACTTGTTTGATCTCCTTGCTGTCCAAGGGACTGTCAAGAGTCTTCTTCAGCACCAAAGTTTGAAAGCATCAATTCTTCAGCCCTCAGCCCTCTTTATGGTCCAACTATCACATCCATACACGACTACTAGAAAAACCATAGCTTTGACTAGACGGACCTTTGTCGGCAAAGTGATGTCTCTGCTTTTTAACATGCTGTCTAGGTTTGTCATAGCTTTTCTTCCAAGGAGCAAGTGTCTTTTAATTTCATGACTGAGGTCACCATCCATGTTGATTTTAAGTAAGTAAAGTCGCTCAGTCGTGTCTGACTCTTTGTGACCCCACAGACTGTAGCCTACCAGGCTCCTCCCTCCATGAGATTCTCCAGGCAAGAGTACTGGAGTGGGTTGCCATTTCCTTCTCCAGGGGTCTTCCCAACCCAGGGATCGAACCCGGGTTTCCCACATTCCAGGCAGACGCTTTAACCTCTGAGCCACCAGGGAAGCCCATGTGTCCATAAAAACCACTTTTAAATTTGTTGTTCTGGGAAATGGCCTCAAGGGGGCAGCATTTCTTCACGCCCCATTCTGGTAACAAGGACAAGCCTCATCATAGCCAAAGTCCTATCCGTGGGTTGTAGAGTGCACGGTGATAAACAAGAAAAACAAACAGCCAAGGTTCGAAGGTCATTACTTCTTACTCATGACCCTTCACCCTCCAGACATGTCCCAAGTCCTACCAGAGTGCTAGGCTGAGACTGTTGTGGTAGGATGGTGAAATGATTAAGCAGGAGGCTAGAAGTGGGAAGGCCACCACCAGGAGATGTGGAGACAGGATGACTTTTCAGAGCTCTTCCGACCCAGAGTATGCACCATTCTTTGGGAAAAATAGGCTTGGTGTAACTGCAGGAGAGCCCTGCTGGATCTGAAGATGACTGTCCCATGCAGAGGGAACCAGGCACTCTAGTTCAACAGGGGAGGGCTCATTTGCTTACACATCCTCCCCACCACCTTAAGCAACATGACGGTCCATCCTTGGGATCCATGCCTGCTCAAGCCCCAGGGATGTGACACTCTCAGATTGCCAGGCCTGGGGGCTCTAGAGTAGGCATTTGTATTCGTTTTCTTCTCATATAATTTTTATTTTCTGTTAGCATATAATTCATTTACAATGTTATGTTTGTTTGAGGTCTATAGCAACTTGATTCATATATACATTTATCTATTATAATTCTTTTTCAATATAGCTTAAGACAGATTGTTGAGGAGCTTCCTGTTGTGTCCAGTAAGTCCTGGTTCATTATACTTTTGTTCTCTCTCTCAGTCTTGCTATCTACCTATATATCTTTTTATCCAGGCTATCTAAGTATCCAGCTATCCAACTGTATAGCTATCTAGTTGTATCTACCTATTTGTATTTATATCTCTCTATCTAGATGTCTGTAGATCTATCAATGTATCTATCTATATTGAATTCCATGGACAGAGGAGCCTGGCAGGCTAGTCAGTGGGGTCACAAAGAATCAGATGACTGAGCAACTCACACACACACACTAGCCACTGTCTATTTTGCTATATTTCTATCTATTAATATCCAGCTGTTTCTGTATACAACTGTCTATATCTATCCAGCTATCTACCGATGTATCTATATATCTATTTACATATATATATTTATACTATATCCAGCTATCTATATATTTTTTCATGTATATTTATATCTATGGACTTCCCAGGTAACTCAGTGGTAAAAAAATCCAACTGCAATACAGTAGAGACGCAGGTTAGATCCTTGGGTTGGGTATATCCCCTGGAGAAGGAAATGACAACCCACTGCAGTATTCTTGCCTGGGAAATCCTATGGAAAGGAGTCTGGCGACTATACTCCATGGGGTCACAAAGAGTCAGACACTACTTAGCGACTAAACAACAATAATTTATACCTATATTTATCTAAGTATCAGTTTATCCAACTATCTAGCTATCTATCTTTCTCCCTATTTTTTATTATCCAGCTTTCTATATATCCAGGTATCTTTCTGTCTTTCTATATTTATATCTATAACTCAAGCTATTTATTTGTACTTGTCCCACTCCTTGTCCCAAAGCTGGTGTCGCACTCCTTGCCATCCCATGGACTGTAGTCAGCCAAGCCACTCTGTCCCTGAGGTTTCCTAGACAAGAATACTGGAGTGGCTTGTCCTTCCTTCTCCAGGGGATATTCCCGATCCAGAGATTGAACCTGCATCTCCTCCACTGGCAGCCACATTCTTTACCACTGAGCCATCCCCAACATGCTATCTATTTATCTATCTATATATCTATATGTGTATTTATGTCTGTGGGCTTCCCAGGTAGTTCAGCAGTAAAGAATCCGCCTGCCAGTGCAAGAGCCGCACAAGGTGCAGGATCAATCCCTGTGTTGCAAAGTTCCCAAGCAGGAGGAAACGGGAACCCCCTCCAGCATACTTGCCTGGGAAGTCCCATGAGCAGAGAAGCCTGGTGGGCTGCAGTCTATAGGGTCACAAAGAGTCGGACACAACTGAGCAAATGAGCACACAGGCATATCTGTGCCTGTCCAGCTATCTATATACTCAGCTATCTATCTATACTTCTATCTTTGGATCCAACTGCTTACAGCTATCAAACTGTCAACTTATCTACTTACTTATTTCTGGTTATGTTTCTGTCTCTCTATCCAGTTGTCTATAGATCTATAAATATATATTTATATCTACCCACTACCTATCTCTTTATGTATATTTATATGTCTTATATATATATTATACATACACACACACATACATACATACACACGTATATATCAATCTTAAGGGAAATCAACCCTGAATACTCATTAGAAGGACTGATGATAAAGCTGAAACTCCAGTATTTTGGGCATCTGATGGGAACAGTCAACTCATTTGAAAAGTCTGTGATGCTGAGAAAGGTTGAGGGCAGAAGAAGAGAGCGTCAGAGGATGAGATGGCTGGATGGAATCACTGACGCAACGGACAGGAACTTGGGCAAACTTCAGGAGATGGTGAGAGACAGAGGGCTGGTGTGCCGTGGTCCACAGGGCCACGGAGTCAGACACACCTGGGGGACTGAATAACAACATTATGTCTATCTGTCCAATCTCTCTAGCTCCAGCTATCCCTTTATCTATCTATCCCTCTTTATATCGATATCGGTCAAGCTATGTATAGATGTATCTACTATAATTACTATCCGCTGCAATTAATACGTTAAGCTGTATAATTATATCTGTATACACCTATCTATATGCAGATATACTCATCTGTCTTTATATCAGTAACTACACACATAGCTATCCGTGTATCCTCCTCTGTATCTTTATCTTTCCAGCTTTGTATGACCCAGCTATTCAGGTATCTCTTTATCTGTCCATGTAACTGTATCTGTGTATGTTTTAATTCCTTTAACCCCCGAGGCCCACACTTCCCTTAGGTAACTCTAATTTGTGTCCTAAGTCTGGGAGTAGGTTGCTGTTTGATAAAGTAGATCATTTGTATTCATGTTGGATTCGATCTCAAAGCTGGTCTTCCTGTGAATACGTGGATCAGTGTGGTCTTCTGCAGTGTAGCAATGTTGCCTCCACTGGGAGGCTTCACTCTTGTCTTTCAGCTGAGGAACATCCATTGCACATGTATACCCAGTCCTCACTGTCAACGTATATGCATGTGTCCAAGGACTTTTTCATAGGTTTCATGCCTTGCTTCTTGTAAACAGCAGAGCATGGAACGTTGGGGTGCACGTGCCATTCAGAAGAATGGTTTTCTCCGGTTATAGCCCCAGAAATGTATTTCAGTATCTCCTGGTTGCTATGTTTTCAGTTTCGAAAGGAAGCTGCTCATTGCTTTTTTGAGTGGCTCTTAGCCATCTGCATTCCCTTTATGAAGAAAAATGTCGGTTCCGTTTCTCCATCCCCTCGACCATTTATTTCTGGTAGACTGCCTCTTGACCAGCACTGGAGGATACCTCACTATCCCTTGGGGTTTCCATTTCTCTAAGAGATGATGTTGAAAAAAACATCCAGTGGTGTTTTTTTGGTTTGTTTTTTAGTGTGAACATATTATGCTCTTGGTGGAAAACAGCCTCTAAAATTTGGCCGTTCTTCCTGCATTTTGTCTTACAAAACTCAGGTTCTGGGAGCATGTAGAACTCCGCAGGCCTTTGCCCAGGAGATGCCCTGAGCCACAGGCTTTCCAACTGTAGTTCCCAAACATGGCCACAAGGAGGCGACATTTCTTGATGCCGCCTCCTGGGAACCGGGGCAGGCTGAGCCCTAGTCACAGCTGGGGTCCTGGAAGGTAGAGTGCAGAGAGAAACCACAGAAGGCCAAGGGTTGAGGGTCATCTCTTCAACATTACCCGTCACCCGCCCCCCACCCCCACCCCCACATTCCAGGTCCTGCCAAAGGGCTCTGCTGAAGCGGTCATGGGAGGATGGGGAGGTGACTGGAAAGGAGGCGGCCAGAATCGGTACGCCTAGCGACAGGAGTCGTGGAGACAGGGTGCCGTCCCAAGGCCCTTCCAGCCCAAGTGTGCGCCGCGTGCTGAGGACCACAGGCTTGCTGGTGTGGGCGTGGAGGGCCCCGAGGATCCCCACATTGTTGTCCCGTGCAGAGGGGGCCAGGACCGTGAGATCCAAGGCCACGCACCTTGGCATACACCTCCTGCCCAGCTGACTCTCCACTGCTCTGTCCGCCCTTGAGATGCATGCCCGCTCAGCCCGGGATGGACCACCGCCCCAGCTCAACCTGTCTGGTGAGGGCTCTAGAGTAGACGGCTGTATTCATTTTCTGCTGTTCACGGCCTGTTTATCGGTGACTGGATAGTCTTTTGTGCCGTTGTGCTTATCTGAGGGGCGCAGCCGCTGGACTCGCTTCTGCGTGGGCGTCAGTCTACGTTTCTGAACATCCCTTTCCTGTAGCTTGAGGGTGCTGAGTCGAGCTCTCTCGTTTGCAGTATGCCCCGGTTCATTACGCTGCCCTGTGCCTCTCTCTCTCCTGTATCCCTAGATTCCTCTTTACAAATTATCATGCAGCTCTTGCTACCCAGCTTTCCAGGTAGGGCGCTATCCACCCATCTCTCTGTTTGTAGCTGTTTCTCTCTGCAACTGTCTCCAGATCTATCTGGGTACCTACCTGTACCATCCAGCGTGTATGGACCTTTGTGTTGATGTCTCTGTACACTGACATCCACATTCACCCGGCCAGCTCTATATCTGTCTCTCTATATACCTGAAATACATTTCTGGGGCTGTATCTGGAGAAAACCATTCTTCCGAATGGCACGTGCACCCCAGCGTTCCATGCTCTGCTGTTGACAAGAAGCAGGCACGCTCTCCGCTCTGCATGTATCCAGCCGTGCCTCTCTCTGTCTCCCTGTGTCACTGTAACTTTACGTATTCCAATCCCTGCCGCTTTGGTTATTTCCTCCCCTGCCGCCCCAGATTTCCTGCAGGCTACTCTAGGTGTAGTCTCCAAGTCTGGGAGACTAGTCCATTTGTATTTGTTTGAGATTCCACCTCGAAGTGGTCGCACATGGAATTCGACTCAGTGTGACTTCCGTGGGCCCGTGATCCTCTGCAGGCCCATCCACTCCTGGCCTCATGGTTTTCTTCTCTCTGCCGAGTCACGGCCCTTCGCACGCCTGAGGCATTGCTCTAGAGTCCATTCACGTGCACGATGGACATTTTTGCATTCCGCCCCTTGGTTACTGTCAGTGGCGGTGCAAGCCACGTTGGGGTGCACTTGTCTGTAGGAAGGATTGTTTTCTCCAGATGTAGTCCCCAGAAAGGGATTCCAGGACCCTGTGGTTAGCTGTCTTTTGAGTTTTGAAATGATGCGCCGTACTGTGTTTTCGAGTGGCTTTTAGCCATCTGCCTTCCGTCTACTTGGAAACGGGGGTTCCCTCTTGTCCTCCCCCGCTCAACCCCTTACCGTTTCGAGACTGCCTGTTGACCAGTACTAGAGGAGACCTCACTGCAGCTTTGGTTTCCATTTCTCTAGGGGGTAATGATGCTGACAAATCTCCAGCGATTTTTTCCCGCTGATTTTAAGTGTGAGGAAAATTTCCCTCTTGATGGCACTTGGCTTGTGCAGTTCAGCCCTGTTCTTTTTGTCTTAGCAACCTCAGGCGGTTTACCTAGGGCCCTAGGGCTGGCATCATTTAGAACCCCGCAGGCCTTGGCCCAGGAGATCCCTGAGGCAGTGACTTTCCAACAGTGGCTCCCAGAGATGGCGACATTTCTAGATGCCTCCTCCTGGGAAGTGGGGCACGCTGAGCCCCCGGCAAAGCTGGGATCCTGAGTGCAGAGTGCAGAGAGAGGGAACACAGGGCCAAGGGTTGAGAGTCGTCATCTCTTCGCTGGTACCCTTCACCCCCCACACACATGCTAGGTCCTGCCAAAGGACTCGGCTGACACAACCATGGGAGGATGGTGAGGCAACTGGAAAGCAGGTGGCCAGAACTGGCACGCCAGCACCAGGAGACGTGGAGACAGGCGACGTCCCAAAGCCCTTCCAGCTTATTAACGCACATTAACAGATATGTATTCAGTAGATAGAAATAAATGTATAGATTGACACAGATCTATAGATAGCTGGGTGTGTGTGTATATAAACAGAGCAGGGATAGCTGGAAAGAAAGATATAGATAAAAATATAGGGAGAAGGAAATGGCAACCCACTCCAGCATTCTTGCCAGGGAAATCCCAAGGACAGAGGAGCCTGGCAGGCTACAGTCCACAGGGTCGCAAAAGAGTCAGACACAACTTAGCAACTAAACAACATAGATACATAGATCTGTATCTNTCTGTGGATAGCTGGAGAGACTGACAGATATAGAAAAACTGATAGCTGAACACAGATATAGATCTATAGATATCTATACAGAAATAAACAGCTGGACAACTGGAAACACAGTTGGATAGAAAGATATAGATACTAATATAGAGATATAAATACAGATATATAGATAAATCTATAGACAGCGACACAGATACAGATATAGATAGATCAATACATATCTGGAGAGAACTTACTAGGTTGGGATTAAAACACACAGTGTCATATATATACTATACATTAATACATATACATGAATGTATGTATATATGACAGAATGGATAATGAGTCAGGCATTACTGGATAGGACAGGAACTTCTACTCAACACTCTGTCCTACGCCATATGGGAGTACAATCTAAAAAAGAAACACGTGTATACATAACTGAATCAAGTTGTTTCCACTCGAAGAAACACAACAATGTAAATGAACTGTCCTTCCACAGAAAAAATTACATGTATGTATGGACTATTACTTAACCAGAAAACAGAGTGAAATCATGCTTTTGCAGCAACCTAGACGATTTCTAAGTGAACATACTGTTGTTGAAACCTAGCAGCCACTCACTCATATGGAATGAAAAGGAGAAGACAAGAGCGTTGGGTGAGGCACAAAAGAGCAGCGTTTACTGCTTTGCCAGGCAGAGGGGGCCAGAGCAGGCTCATGTCCTCAAGACTGTATGATCCACACTGGAGGGGGTAGGGAGTTTCATACCATCCAAGGAGCAGGTGTGAACAGCTCACAGACAAGTCTCGGACTGGTTAGCATCCAACCATCTCATCCTCTGTTGTCCCCTTCTCCTCCCACCTTCAATCTTTCCCAGCATCAGGGTCTTTTCACATGAGTCAGCTCTTCACATCAAGTGGCCAAAGAGTTTCAGCTTCAACATTAGTCCTTCCAATGAACACTCAGGACTGATCTCCTTTAGGATGGACTGGTTGGATCTCCTTGCAGACCAAGAGACTCTCAAGAGTCTTCTCCAACACCACAGTTCAAAAGCATCAATTCTTCAGTGCTCAGCTTTCTTCACAGTCCAACTCTCACATCCATACACGACCACTAGAAAAACCATAGCCTTGACTAGACGGACCTTTGTTGGCAAAGTAATGTCTCTGCTTTTGAATATGCTATCTAGGTTGGTCATAACTTTCCTTCCAAGGAGTAAGCGTCTTTTAATTTCATGGCTGCAATCACCCCCTGCACTGATTTTGGAGCGCAGAAAAATAAAGTCAGCCACTGTTTCCACAGTTTCCCCATCTATTTGCCATGAAGTGATGGGACCAGATGCCATAAATCTTCGTTTTCTGAATGTGGAGCTTTAAGACAACTTTTTCACTCTCCTCTTTCACTTTCATCAAGAGGCTCTTTAGTTCTTCTTCACTTTCTGCCATAAGGGTGGTGTCATCTGCATATCTGAGGTTATTGATATTTCTCCCAGCAATCTTGATTCCAGCTTGTGCTTCCTCCAGCCCAGCATTTCTCATGATGTACTCTGCATATAAGTTAAATAAGCAGGGTGACAATACACAGCCTTGATGTACTCCTTTTCCTATTTGGAACCAGTCTGTTGTTCCATGTCCAGTTCTAACTGTTGCTTCCTGACATGCATACAGGTTTCTCAACAGGCAGGTCAGGTGGTCTGGTATTCCCATCTCTTTCAGAATTTTCCAGTTTATTGTGATCCACACAGTCAAAGGCTTTGACATAGTCAATAAAGCAGAAATAGATGTTTCTCTGGGATTCTCTTGCTTTTTCGATGATCCAGCGGATGTTGGCAATTTGATCTCTGGCTCCTCTGCCTTTGCTAAAACCAGCTTGAATATCTGGAAGTTCACAGTTCACGTACTGCTAAAGCCTGGCTTGGAGAATTCACTGATCACTGAGGAAGGCTTTCTTATCTCTCCTGGCTATTCTTTGGAACTCTGCATTCATGGGTATATCTTTCCTGTTCTCCTTTGCTTTTCGCTTCTCTTCTTTTCACAGCTATTTGTAAGGCCTTCTCAGACAGCCATTTTGCTTTTCTGCATTTCTTTTCCATGGGGATGGTCTTGATTCCTGTCTCCTATACCATGTCACGAACCTCCATCCATAGTTCATCACGCACTCTATCAGATCTAGTCCCTTAAATCTATTTCTCACTTCACTGTACAGTCATAAGGGATTTGATTTAGGTCATACCTGAATGGTCTAGTGGTTTTCCCCACTTTCTTCCATTTCAGTCTGAATTTGGCAATAAGGAGTTCATGATCTGAGCCACAGTCAGCTCCCGGTCTTATTTTTTTGCTGACTGTATAGAGCTTCTCCATCTTTGGCTGCAAAGAATATAATCAATCTGATTTTGGTGTTGGCCACCTGGTGATGTCCACGTGTAGAGTCTTCTCTTGTGTTGTTGGAAGAGGGGAATAATCCTGCCCAATATAGGGAATGGACACAGATTTGGAAATAATCTTGATTTCCAAGCTCAGCATCACTATTTTGTGTTAAGAAAATATTACCTCTCTTTTAAATTGCTTTGCCATAGCACCTAGACAAGCATTTGGAAAGTATTGGATGTATTACAATGAAGATCACTGCAGACAGTGACTGCAGCCATGAAATTAAGATATTTGCTCCTTGGAAGGTAAGCTATGACAAACCTAGATAGCATACTAAAAAACCAGAGACATCACTTTGCTGTCAAAGGTCCATATAGTCAAAGCTACGATTTTTCCAGTAGTCATGTACGATGTGAGATTGAGACTACAAAGAAGGCCAAGCACCGAAGAACTGATGCTGGAGAAAACTCTCGAGAGTTCCTTGAAATGCAAGACGATCAAACCAGTCAGTCCTACAAGAAATCAACCCTGAGTATTCATTGGAAGGACGTGATGCATAGAGCCGACTCACTGGAAAAGACCCTGATGCTGGCAAAGATTGAAGGCAAAAGGAGAAGAGCTCAACAGAAAATTAGATGGTTAGAGAATATCACTGGTTCAATGGACGTGAATTTGAGCAAACTCCAAGAGACGGTGAAAGACAGAGGAGTCTGGCAATGCTGCAGCTGATGGGGTCACAAAGATTAGGACATGACTTAGCGACTGGATGACAACAATACCATGGAGACAATGGTTAAAATACTTTGCAGTGTTTTTCAAAAGAGCTCTTCTATTTTAGTTGTCAAACAAGAAAGTAGTTTTTGAAGTGTTTCCTTTTTACCTACATTTAGTAACCAAATCACCTTTTCCTAGGAGGCGATAGCCTGAGCTGGGGCTTCCCAGGTGGCACAGCAGGAAAGAATCTGCCTGCTAATGCGGGAGCTGCAGGTTCAAAGATCTCCTGGAGAAAGAAATGGCAACCCACCGCCGTATTCTTGCTTGGAAAATTCCATGGACAGAGGAACCTAGCAGGTTACCATCCACGGGGTCATTTTTACTAAAACCAGACTAATTAAGGCTGATTTGTTCAAAGTCAGTCTGGTTTCAATAAGAGTGGGACACAACTGAGTGACTGAGCACAACACACACGGTAGGCCTGCACACACGGTAGCTTGAGCTTTCTCCTTTGTTATTACTGTTTCTAAAGTAGGAGCACAGTTTCATGATTATAGGACTTTGAGACCATAAGGCTGTATTTGGCAATGGATATATTGTTTTGAAAATGGCTGATGATACCCTTAAGTCTGATAAAGTTTCCAGGAGTTTAGAAACGTGTCTGAACCCATGTCCATTATGGCTACCTAGTTCCCACTTTGGATGTCTGAACCACAGTTATTTCATTTTAATTTTTTAATGTAAGTTTTTTAAATGGCTAAAGCAGATGTACAACGCATGTTTAACAAGCCACAAATCGGCTGGTTTCATCAGCCCAAAGTTCAAATTCAGTCCTGTGCAAGCCAGAATGGTCTCCCCATACCTCAACATGTGAAAATGTCTTTCACCATGTTCCCCATTCGATGGCAGATGTTTCCATAAACACCACTGAGAATACATTTCTCCAACGCTACCAGGCTGGCTCCAGCTGCCTGCTCTGGGTCCATTTATGTCCCTTGGTGCTAAGCCTCTTTTTTTTTTTTTTTTTTCCTCCCTAGTTCTCCACTTTGGGGGAGAATGAATCAGGTATCACAGACAAGCTCAGAGCTATGCTACTGGGGAAATGCTCTGTAGGCTACCCAGCTTATCACTTGCACTTACCGCTTTCGGCAATACGCAGAAAACAAGCACCGATACGTCATGAACAGTTATACTCTGCGGCATCTTCACTAGAGATTTTTTTTTTCATCCTGAATATCGGGGTCAGAAGTAAAACAGTAACTTTCCATTTTGATAGGGAGACAGACATTTGGTGAACAGTGCAGCTGAGCGAGCTGGATGGCTCTTACAGGCCTGGTTCAGATGTCTAGGTCGGCTGTTTTTCCACTGCTGTCGTCGTCTTTTCACCTTGGTGTGGGTGTCATTTGGGGTCAGCAAGCTTTTCTATAGTCAAGTGCAGAGGCCCTTCTTAAATGCAAAGCACAAACTCAAGTCAGTTGCCTTCATTTTTGTTGTACACACTAGTTAAGAGTGCCTGATCGGGGTCCTTTACCTGGGCCTGGTTCTTTCAGTCGGATCTTTTCCAGTGAACATAATCCCTGAGCTGTAGGTCACACGGCATCTGATCTTCATCTAGAGAGGGGGACTGTGGCTTTGGAAACAAGCTTAAAACACCCTTTTACTAGTTCCAATAAACTGTGCACTAATATAACATAGCAATAAAGAGCCATTTTGGACACAGATAATAAATACAAAGCCTCGGTAAACACAGAACTGCCATATCAACACATGTATACAACTGAAATATAATTTTCTCTCTAGATTATCTTCATTTTTACTAAACCCAGGCTAATTAAGGCTGATTTGTTCAAAGTAAGTCTGGTTTCAATAAACTTGGCCTGATTACTTATATAAATTGAATTGCTTATATAGGCTTGTATTTATTTGTTATGCCACTGTGTGGCTTGTGACATCTTAGTCCCCTGACCAGGGACTGAACCCATGCTTCCTGCGTTGGAAGCACACTTAACCAGTCTTAACCACTGGACCGCCAGGTAAGTCCCTAGGCTCTTTAAAATTGGTTTCACTGGACCTTTTCAGCAGGAATCTCACATTGAACTTCTGAAGGCCTCTCAAGGCCAGGAAAACCATGCCAGTGGCTTGCCTTCAGATTCTCCTGTGATGTCTATAGACTGAGTACATTTGTCTTTTGTCCAGGTCCCAGTAATCTCTAGATTCCTACACATGACAAGGGAGTCTTTTCCATTCACCTGATAAGGTGGCTCAGAACCTAAGAGGTCCTCCAGTTTCTGGAGGAAACAGAGACAAAACAAAAATATTTTAATTTTACCCACAGGTGTAAATTACCGTATTGTTGTAAGTCACAAGAAAAAAGGAGCTTTTCCATATCTGAAAAACAAAGATTACTAGCCAGAATTAGGTTAGACAAGTCGTAAAACTCACAATCATATTGAGCAATTGACTTAACCTCATATAATTAATCTTTGTTCTGTTCGAGTCCAGTTTTCCCATTAGTTTTGTTGACCTTGCCTGATGACTGAGAATGCTACTGACAGTGATCATTTCAAAAAGTTTGTGACGTTTTTAAGGACTGTATGATCTGTCCTGTGAAGCGTGTTGGTCACTGGAACTTGCAGAAACTACACTCCAAGTGCGAGATACCACTGTGGCAGGATCATCCCTGCAGGATGGAAAGCTATCACCCATCGGATGAAGATGAGGTTTGTCGGGGAGTCAGGAAAAGCCAAGTGGGCCCTCTTGGATTTCCCACGGCCCTGACTTTTTAATTTACAGCTACTGTTTATTAATTTTAAATTCCCTGACTTAGGAGTAAACCATTTCCGTGCTATAACGGAGAACAGTCTTAATAACATAGAAAAAACTCTTTTCTTGAAGTACTTTTTTTCACAACCCTTTTTATCACTTTCTGGATTCGTATTAATTCTTCCTTATTTTTTCCATCCAGAAACCACTACCAACTTGTAGGACAAAATTAGCATCATCATATTTTTCCCTCAACAAAAATATCTCCAGCCTTATACCTTCTTTAGCATGTATCTCGTACATGCTTTAAACACCAAAATGGTTCCCTTCCCATTTTAGCAGCTTTAATATCATAATTTTCAACCCCTAAAAAATCCCCTTACTCTCTAGTGAGAACAAAGAAGCAAGCAATTGTCAACCATCATACTGGCATCAGCAAACTTAAGAACATATTCTGTAACCTCTAAAAACAGGCATTTTTTTCAAACTACAATTTCTTTTCTCAAAGTGGTATAAGACATGAGTCTAATGAACACAACTATCCTTAGTTTCCCTCTTGCAAAAGCAGGTAATTGTAGATTTCATTTGTAAACACTTTTCTTTAAGCCAATTAAATAGAGCTCATGTACAAATTAACTTCAGCAACATTATTCAGACACATACTCTGACATAAATACATCCAAACAGAGATCTCATTTTTAAAAAATCTTTTTGTGCACTTAAATTTATCAGTTTATGAATAACAGTCACAATAGTCAAATTTGCACGTTTGATTTTAAAAGGGTCCTTTTTCTTCCCTCCTTTCTTCTCCCCTTTGACTTGAAGATCTACCAATTAAAACTCAAGGCTGAAGTCCCAGGCAAAGTGGGCTGTGTTTGTACTTCAAAGGCATGGCAAGAGTTTACTTCAAGTTTTCTGCTAAGAATATCCCTGATCTCTCAGGGTCGGTGTTCTGAAAAAAAGTATTTTTAGCAAACCAGTTTTCTCTAATTGTACATGTAAAAAGGATCAGTTTTGGAATTTCGAAACAGTTTCAACCAATTCTCTCCACCTAAAGAATCCTGTGACCACATGGTGTTCTTTTCCTTATTTGCAGGTTCATAGATTGACCAGTCTGCCAGAATTTTCCCTAGGAGGCTGTCAGATGGAATCAAAATGACGCGCTTCCCGTGTGTGTCAAACACTCGCTGGCAAAACCAAAGGCACACTGTACCCAGAGAAAACCAAACTCTGAAACGATACACGCACCCCAGTGTTCCATTCAGCACTATCACAATAGCCAAGACACAGAAGCAACCTACATGTCAATCAGCAGAGCAAGGGGCAAAGAAGATGTGCTTATACCAAGAGGGGACTGCTCAGTCATAAAAAAGGACAAAAGAGGGCCACTAGCAGCACCCTGGATGCACCCAGCAATGACTATCCTAAGCGAAATACGTCAGAATGAGAAAACAAACCCACACGGTATCATTTGTATGTGGAATCTAAAATACAACACACAAAAGCCTCTCTATGAGACAGAAACGACTCACGGCCATGGGGAGCAGACCTGTGGTTGCCAGCAGGGAGGAGGCTAGGGTTAGTAGATGTAAGCTATTATACACAGAATGGATAAACAAATCCTACCGCATAGCACAGAGAACTGTATTAAGTATCTATGATGAACTATAATAGAAAAGAATATAAAAAGAATATACATGTAACTGAATTACTCAGCTGTATAGTACAAATTAATGCAAGACTGTAAATCAACTATGCTTCCATTAAAAACGACAAAGTCTTGTGTCTACAACTTATTCTTTTAATACAGTTTGAAATGGTTCAAGAAAAGAATCCAAATGAGAAAACAGTATCGAGGGAGAGGACATTCACTGTACCTGCAACTTTTCTGAAGGCTTGAAATTACCTCAAATGCATTACGTCACAGCGATCCCTAAAGGTGCTGTGGTCTCAGGGTGGTCCAGTCCTTGGCCAAACTATCAAGTTCAGGAACATGAAAAAGCAGCCCATCCAACCACCAGCCAAGCATCCAATCTCCCAAATTATACAGACTGCAGGGCATCCGGTCAGCCCTCTGACCTAAGGGTCGGTCCCTGGGGGTGGGGCTCCTATGGCATCCCGTGATAGGTCGTCTCCATGACAACATCCAGCACAGAGGGCCGGATGCAGGCTGGAGGCAGCAAGAGCAGGAGTTGCGCAGCCCATACGAGGCCACCCCTCACCAGCCCCACCAGAATGAATGAGAGATTCCAGGAGGAGACTGAGGGCCCATGAAGGGGAAGGGCAGACAAGGTGGACGCGGGAGTGAGCAGGCAGCAACGGCAGGCCCTGGGTCCGGACAGGCTGCTGGCGGGAAATTCGAGGTGCGCCACGCTGGCACCAGTGACAGACATGGGCTCAGGAGGATGAGGCCAGGGAGCCCGTGGGTACTCACGGTCACTCCTGCAGCAGGGCTGCAGGCTGCGCCCGGCCCGTGGGGAGCCCCTCCCTCCAGATCAGACTCCGCCTCTCCTGCTGGGCTGCAGTCTGAGTCCTGAAGGACGGACCATCGAGGCCCGAGGCCGGAAGCGCTGGCAGGCGTTTAAGGGGCTCGCACGCCCATCCCACCTCGGCCACTCGTGTGAGGTCCCCCTTGTCACAGGATCCTGGTGACACAGTCTCAATCCACAGGCCAGAGAGCCTGAAGCCTCGAAATAAAGATGTCACTGTGAGTGGAGAGATTAGGGAGCCCCTCACCCCCGGGGGGCTCTCAGCAGCAGAGCCCCCAGCCTGGTCCTTCTCCCCGGCAGCCCCAGGGGCTCCCTGGGTGTACTGGGGCGGAAGGCAGCGTCCCAGGTACAGGAGCCCAGAAACACGCAGGAGCCGAGGCCTGGACGGGGATCGGCTCAGGGCAGTAGTGAGGGGGACACGCCTGGCCCGGGGCTCTGCTGCGTCTGAGCCCCAGTCCTCAGACGTCCCACGGGGGAGGCGGAAGTGATCTGATTCAGAGGAACGTCCTGAGCTCTATCTACACAGTGCTTACGTTTCAAAGTTTGTCTTGGAGGGACTCTTACTAGAAGTGTGGAGACAACAATTCAGGCATCACGTGTAGTATACCAACACAACTTTTGTATGCGATAATGAGAACTGGGAGACAGCACATTTTATTTATATATATATATATTTAGTATGAGTCGCTATCTCTATTTTCCACAACAACCAGGTAGCATTTTCTAACACGTTTTCTAATGACTAATTTTCTAGTTAGAAAATTTCTAACATTTTCTAATTATGTTCTAAAATGCGTTAGAACAGTTGACGGATCTAAAAATCAAGATTCTCTACCATCCAGGTGAAGACACAGGAGTGAGAATGGCATGGGAATAACCCCACATCTGACGGAAATTCCCGTGGGAGGACAGCACAATGACGGGCCCAGGAGGCATTGAATGGGGGCTCGCCCCTGAAGATGGGCAGCAGGACTTCTGCCCCAGAGCCGCCCTCGGGCTCCTGGAACGTGAACATGAACGTGAAGTCGCTCAGTTGCGTCCGACTCTTTGCTGCCCCATGGACTGTAGCCAACCAGGCTCCTCTGTCCATGGGATTTTCCAGGCAATAGTACTGGAGTGGATTGCCATTTCCTTCTCCAAGGGATCTTCCCAACCCAGGGATCGAACCCGGGTCTCCCGCATCATAGACAGACGCTATACCGTCTGAGCCACCAGAGAAGTCCTGGAGAGACACCCAGATCCTATCACCTCTCCGATAAGGAGAGAAAGTAACAGATTTTTTTTTTTTGGTTTCACAGTGACATTTTGGCTCTTTCTCCCTCAGAAGAAAAAGACAGGCACAAGGTAATGGGGAACAGTGTGTTAAGACAGGCCGGTATTAATCAGGCTGGGGTATTCTGACCCTCCCTCCCAACTTCTTTCTTTTTTACCCAAATAAAGCAGAACAAGATCTACCATTACCATCTTACCTTTATCTTTTCCTTTAACGTAATCTTTTTATCTTGGGCTGTGCCGAGTCTTTGCTGCGGTGAGGGGGGCTGCTCTTCGTGGCCGTGTGCAGGCTGCCCGCGGCGGGGGCCTCTCCTTGCAGAGCACGGGCTCTGGGCGCCCAGGCTCGTGCTGTGGTGTGCACGGGCCTAGCTGCTCCGTGGCATGTGGGGTCTTCCAAGCCCAGGGATTGAGCTCGTGTCCCCTGCACTGGCAGGCAGATCCTTAACCACTCAACCACCAGGGAAATCCCTCATGCCTTTATCTTACCATCTTAGCATTTCTGCTAGAGATAAACACACCATGAAAACTGTTCCGGTGACACCACATGGAAAGACAGCAGTGATGGGACACAGACCAGTGCCTGTATGCTATTTTAAGATATTTTACTGCCTACGCTTATGACAGCCGATGAAAGGATCCCACGAAAATCCCGAACTAGAGACCTGGCTCAGAAGCACAGCCACTCCTTCCCCTAGAGCCGGCTGTCTTTGGCCCAACCACCTACCCTCTGCCATCCACGGAGATAAGCAAGCACAAAGGCGAGCAGGTCAGAAGCTGGCGACTCTGCGGGCACAGACCCTTCTTAGGTTCCTCAACCTCTGGGACAAAAGGCCCACCCGGAAAGCAACAAACACATGGATCTGGCACCAGCCAGTCACTAGAAGAACCGCATTTCTGAAGGCCAAGTGGGGCTCTGATCAACCCCAGCAAGCACTGACCTCTCACATTCAATCACTGTGACTATTCCCAATGCACTCAGGAGGGTTCAAGTCAGAGGACATTCAAGTCTCTTTGGCTGGATGGCAGACAAGAAACCAGACCCTCTCACCAAGCGGGCCCCAGGCTCACAGACACCCGTGGAAGAACGTCTTTCTAAGTCAAAAGCCTCTGTGTCAGAGACGACTTCAACATACCCCATGTTGGGTGCCTCTTTCTTCGTGGATTACTTCTTTGGGAAGATGAACTTTGGGCAAAACACTTAAGCTCTCCAAGCCTCAACTTCCTCATGGGTAAAATGAGGACAGTGCCATTTCCCACAGAGGGTAGTTGTACAATAATACATGGAAAACAATGAGCTTTGTATACACGACCCACGAAGTGAGCAGAAAATGCAGGTGCCGGGGGCTTCTACGTGACAGAAGAGGAGAAACAGCGGGTCCACGAGAGGAGCAACAAGAAAGAAATATACGGGCATGTGGTCAAGATAATGCATAGAGGCGTTAGACCAACTCACGTCTCAGTTAACGAAAACATATAAATAACGCTGGGCTCCAAGAAGGCCGAGCAGATACAAAGACCCTGTACGACTTGGAGACAGAAGATATAACACCTTCACATCCAGTACCTCCGAAGGGACACACCCAGCAGACACAGCTCTCCTTTAGCCTGACCCAGGACCAGCCCGTGATCTGCAGGTGCTAACAGCTTCCTTATATAGTCACTTCCCATGTCAAATACTACGCCAACCAAAAAATTTGACATCTTTCACCTTTTGGGGAGAAATTTGGTCTGAAATTTAGGATTCCACCATTTTAAGAACAGAGTCGCTAAAACACAGTACCCCGAAGAGGCCACACCCGCTTCCTTGCAGGTCACGCTTCTGAGACGAGAACTACGAGGGCTTCTCCTCCAGGAGGCCCGACCGCTCCCGAGCTCGGAGTTCCTCCAGTTTCTTCTCGTAGCGAGTCATGAAGTAGTCGTCGGGCTCGATGCCCGCATTCCGAAGATTTTCCATGACCTTTTCCAGTCTGACTACGGATCGGGCCCCCTCTACCTTTCTTGTGCTCAGGTACAGGGTGAACTCCCGGAAGTCCAGGAGCTTACAGGTGTCCACCGAGCAGATGTTCCTGATGTCACTAGTTCTGTCCAGATGCGGGAAAAACACCAGTCCCGACAGCTTCTCCAGGTCCTGCAGGCTCACCTGGAACTCACTCAATTGGGGCTGGAAGCCAATGGCCTTGTTGGGCACCACGAAGGCCCCGAGGGCCAGGGGCTCGGCAGAGCCCGCGCTTCTGCGCGCCAGGATCACCTTGAACAGGTGGGAGGGCACTGCCACGTTGTCCTCGCCGATCACCTAGAACAAAGCAACCGTATCAGCGATGCTAATGTGCACTGTGCATGCGTGCGAAGTCGCTTCAGCTGTGTCCAACTCTTTGCGACCCCACGGACTGCAGCCTGCCAGGCTCCTCCGTCCATGGTATTCTCCAAGCAAGAAAACTGGAGTGGGCTGCCATGCGACCGAGGGACGGAACCCAGGTCTCTCGTGTCTCCTGCACTGGCAGGCGGGTTCTTTACCACTAATGGCAGCTGGGAAGCCCAATTTGCACAGTGCTGTGTTTAGTCACTCAGTTGTGTCCGACTCCGTAAGACCCCATGGCCTGTAGCCCACCACGCTCCTCTGTCTATGGGATTTTCCAGGCAAGACTAATGAAGTGGGCTGCCATGCCCTCCTCCCAACCAAGGTCTCCCACATTGAGGTGGATTCTTTACCATCTGAGCCACCAGGGAAGCAAGTCCCAAATATTTCCTGAAAAGACGTCCAGATGCAATTCCAAAAATGCACTTAACAAGCTACTCCACCCCATCCCAGTGGATTTCAATTCAACTGCCAAAGGTAATAATAAACCAAGACAGATTCTCAGAGAAGATGAGCATTTAACAGGTAGATTCTGATCATCTTTAAAGTAAGGTCACCCCAAAGACCAGGGCTCCCATTCTCTGCTCTCTTTGTAGGACAAAGGAATGCCAGGAGTGAGTCCTGGGTATTTCAATGGACAAGAAAAGCCGTCGCCTTCTCTTTGTCTCATAATCAGAACTTTCGGTGCTAACATTCAATTGTCAAAATTTCCAGCTTAGGAACTCCCAGAAATAAAAATACGGCCTCAGTTTAGCAAATTCACTAGGGAGCTAAACACACAGCCTTTCAAGAAGCAGCCAGACAGACCACATCAGGATCACTATCTCCGGTGTCACCTAGACTGCAGCTCATTTTTTAAATTACATTAGGTAAATGTAAATGCCGTCTGCTCAGAGCTCTGCACACTCGGGTCTGCCATCAAACACACAACTCCTGAATGTGTCATCAAATCTAACACTTTGGAAAGGTCTCTACACAACGAAGCAGCCAGAGCTGGAGACAACTCGGTCGCCTGTGCGGGCTGGCTGTAACAGTGAAATAGCACTGTTAGGAAACCTGTTCAGATTTCCTTCCAATCGGCCTGAGAGCCATTATCTGTTTTCTGCAAAAGAAAAAGTGAGCATCCGTTTCCTTAATGGCCTCCAATAAAACGACACGATCCCACAACAGCATGCTGTGCCGCCCCTGCCCCCCCAGGCCCGCCCGGCCTCTAAGAGGCCTCCCTTCCAGCCCAGACCGCCAGCTCGGGCAGGCCCCGCCGGAGCCCAGATAAGACAGAGGGACGAGAGCCGCCGAGGATTCGCGGCCGCCTTTCCCAGCTCCTGCCCACACGGCACAGCCCAACGACTCAGGCCATCCGCTGCCTCACACGCAGGCAGGCCCCGCCCCCATGACCCCCCGCAGGGGGGCGGGGAGGACCCGCCCAGAGGAGTGATGTCTAACCAGCTGTCCTGGAAGTTAGTGCAAGCGTTGGTCAGGGTGCAGTTTAGAGTGAGGTTTACAGAACTGCTCAACCTATGTAACCCCCTCCAACAAGTCATATACGCATGTCCCTCACAGACCAAAAAACACACTGAAGTGAAGCCGATGGAGTGCACAACTAGCCCATGTTCACTCAAGAATGCAACTCAGAGGTGCTGTGCCGGCATGCTGGAAACACTAAAGGAAAAAGGCTGAAAGTAAATACAGCTCGTGCTGCCCTCGGAAGCGTCCCATGGCGGGGAGAAGTCAACACCCACAGTTTTCACTGCAGGTAGAATGTGGCGAGATGTCAGCACAGAGCATCAATGCCGGCGCTGAAGGCGTGGGTGCAGAGGAAGTCAGGAACCAGAACGGAGGGCAGGGCAGCAGCTGCGCCAGGGTTTACAGGGGGGCAGTCTAAATGGCCTTCAAGCTGGGGGCCAGCAGATAAGCAAATCCTTGGTGCCACCTGGTGGACATCTCCGTCACTGCAGCACAGACCTCAGGGTGCCACTATGAGCCTTCAAGACCCGTCACTTGAATATTTTCTCTCTTCATGTACTTTGTTTACACACACAAATGACAACTCTCAAAAATAATGAATAGGTCAAGCCCGTGTGCTGCCAACCAGGGTTTCTAATTACCCCGGTTCATTAAATTCTGGGCAAAAGTAAAGAAGCTTGACATTGTAAGATTCATCGTTTAACCTCATGGAAATCTACCATTTCTATTAGATTTTCAAAAACACTCACACAGCTAGGGAACCTCCACTACTGCTTTTGAGAAACTGCATGGACACAGGAATTCCTACTAAGCACCACAAAGTGTGACTCTTCTACCCATAATCTTCTCGCAGTATTTCAACAAAACAGGGGTAAAATATTCTTCACAGAAATAAAGAGAAAAATAGAAACTTGGCCACTCACTATCTGCTGATTCAGTCTGCTTTGTTCTCAGAAAGTAAACATCTTTAACTGCCTAATACAGGAACCAGTATTATTTGGAAATTCAGAAAACTCATCGTTTCTTCATTGAATTAAAAAAAAAAAAAAACCCTAAAATATTTTAAAACTTCTTTGTAGACAACTCAACCTATAACATAAATTCTTCCCATTTTCAGGAAAATTGGAAGACTTTCAGAATATGTTTCTAGAAAATAGGGCACCAAAACAGAATAGTTCAGCAAATTGAAACCCCAGAGACCTAAGGCTTTGCAGTAAGTTACAAGTCACATCCACAGTATCTTCTTTTTTCATTCATAAAATGGCTAGTGACAATCCCCAAACAGTCCATCTCTGAATAGTTCTGGAGACACAAAGACACGTTAGTTGACAAAAGGATTTTGAAATCTGCAAGGCCTATGTAAAGTTATTTTTGTAGCAGACATCATTTGAGAGACAGGAATGAAACTGCATTTGGCACAAAAGATGGTTCTGCACTGGGACAGGGGAAATGTGGGATTAAACAAGACGAGACCAGTTCAAGGTGGACAAAAGGGATTCAGGAGAAGAAAGTAGGCTGGACACAAATGATGCCCTATGCAAAGGACCTGAGGGCTTAACTGATTTATCAGTAAATCAGCAGTAGTCCTTTTCATATAATATTTAGGTATAAAAATACTTTACAAAGGAAATCCTTGCTGCTGTCAAATTACCAAAAACCACTGAACTCTTGTTAAGGCTATAACGAAAACTAGAAATCAACCAGGAGTGACTAGAAAATATAATATATAACAATCACAAAGCTGGCCCTCGCTCATGACCTGAAATAATTTCCCATGCCTGCTGGCCTGAGCTTGTTTCTTCCCACGAGAGACGGAGATGACCATTTGCTCCCCCGTCTCACCCCCAACTAACACCACACACTCAAAGCTGGGCCTTCACGCTGACTCTGTGCCAGAGACTGGCCACAAACACCACCCAGGCTAAACCTGCTCTCTGTCATGCCACACACGCAGCATCAAGAGGAAAAACGTGTACCTGCAAGACTCAGACAGATGTAACACTGGTTACACTGGTTATCTGGTTACACTCCCTTGGCCAGACAATAAAAAGGTATTCCAAAAACAAAACTGTTGGACACATCAAGAGATGAAGCCCTGAAAATAAAGTCAGACTAATCAAGTGAAAGAGAGAGACTGTGATGGTGTGATAAGCAGGGAATCCCGACCTGAGCAAACAGAGGGACAAGTGAGGGAGTCACAGGGGTGTGGCCGCCCCCTGTGCTGGCTGTGAAGCCTCTACGGACGCTCAAACCCCGGGAGACGGTCCTTCTCACACTGGGCACCCACCCTGGCAGGGGGCGGGAGAGGCCAAGCCAGTGAAACAAGCACATCTTTCCAGATGGTCACTTCTACTGAGTGATTTAGGATGGGGGTAAGGAAATATATATATTTAATATATATATATATATCTATAGATTTGCTTGCTTTTTTAATAAGACTTTTATTTTTATTTACTTTTTGACCCCGGCCCGTAGCAGTGAAAGCACTGAGCCCTAACTACTAGACCACCAGGAAGTTCCCAAGACTTTATTATTCTTATTTATTTATTTTGGCCTCATCGTATGGCATGCAGGATACTAGTTCCCCAATCAGGGATTGAACCTGAGCCCCCTGCACTGGAAAACTGGGAGTCTTAACCATTGGATCCACCCAGGGAAGTTCCATAAAGAAATATTCATCCAATAAAAGAGTCGATTTCAATTAAATAGATATAGAAATTAAGACTGCATAAAGATAAAATAGGAGGTTTTAAAAAATAATTGCTGATCACATCAGCTGATGCCTCGAAATCCCTGGAGGAATATTTTCAATTTCCTCCCTCTCCTGGAATTAGTGGAAGTTTGGAAAATAATGCTGTAGAAGGAAAAAAGGCTATTAAGTACTTCTCACAGGACAACTCCACCACTGCCGAGCCGTCAAATCTGAAGCTCACTTTCTTGCCAGGACAATTACAATGTTCAGGCTGGAATCTTCAGGTATGTTTCATTTGCCTGGATTCTATCTCTTCTTGAAACAGGCACATGGCTGACCTAAGCCATAATAAAGGGGGTGACTGTGATTAGAGCTGTCAGATGGCTCACTTCTGATAAAATCACTGCCTCTCATCTTCCCGCGGGCTCACGTTCACACTGGGCCTATGACGCTGCAGTTCTTTCCTACATATTCCAGCAGACATTTCTGCCTGGCTAGAAGGAATCCTCCTCTTGGCCCACTTTCTGCTCTTATTTTTGCACGCCAGCAACTATCACTTGTAACTGCTCTCCATCCACACCATGTGTTACCTCCTGGCCTTAAGTTTCTATATATGAAGAGCACAGCCAACCCTTCACTGGAGACTTTTGAGAGCTTAAAGAACAACGCTGTGAATGGCGTGCAATTCTCACACAAGGAGAGAGACCCACATTTGGATTTCCCCTTGACAATTACTAGAAGCGTCACTTGGACGTGACCCCTTGAAACCTCAATTTCCTCCAATGAAAGAAGATAATCACTATCTGTCTGTAAAAGCTGTTTGTGAGGACTGACCGCGAGAGCATGAACAAAGCTGCAGATACACTGGGAGGTACACAAGGCCCTTGATAAATGGCAGTTCATCTGCTCCACTTCCTCCAAAGTACACATACTAGATACACAGAAAGCTTCACTACTAGATAGAAAAGTAAACAAATACATTATTTTTATTGGCCATATTCTACTAAAATAAGGTTCAGAGTATAATTGTAAACAAGAAGGAAATACCAAATGGACAGGCTGAAGAAAATAAATCATGAACGGTCATGCATAAGTGCAAAGCATTCCCGGGGAAACAGGAGCCATGATTCAAACATGCAACTATTCCTTGAGAGGAACAGACCCACTTCCAGGGCTGGGCATCTCAAACTCCAGTGCTTTGGCCACCTCATGCCAAATGAGTTAACTCATTGGAAAAGACTCTGATGCTGGGAGGGATTGGGGGCAGGAGGAGAAAGGGACGACCGAGGATGAGATGGCTGGATGGCATCACCGACTGGATGGAAGTGAGTCTGAGTGAACTCCGGGAGATGGTGATGGAAAGGGAGGCCTGGCGTGCTGCGATTCATGGGGTCGCAAAGAGTTGGACGCGACTGAACTGAACTGAAGGACATTGTTTTACCCATAATAGTTTTATTACAAATTGCCAGAAACTAACCTGAATTCTTAGCTGGGCATTCAAGCTGAGCATCTGCCCTGGCTGTAAATCTTACTTTTTTTTTTTCCCCCAAAAAACTCTTTTTGAAGTGTAGTTTATTTATAATGTATTTGTTGCAGGTACACAGCAAAGTCATTTAGTTTTGTATACACACACAGAGATATTCTTTTTCAGATTCTTCTCCCTTACAGTCATTACAAGATATCTAATACAGCTCCCTGTGCCATACAGCAGGGCCTGTTGTTAATCCTTCCATTTTCCCTTCCTCCCTAGACAAGTGCTCTAATCCAACTGTCTGAGGGACATGCTGTTTCTCAGCACACATCCTACTTTTTCCTGCCTCTTCCCCTTGCCTAACTTTGCCTCCCATGTCTGTTTTTTGGCCAAATTCACCCAAGTTCATATGCGCATAGATTTATATGCATACATATATTTTTAGCCCAACCCAATTCTTAAAATGGTGAGCTCTGAGACAGTTTTTCCAATTGCATTTACTAACAGATCATATTTTCCTATCATGCTAGTAAGTACACTAAGGATTTTTTAACGTAAAATTCCACCTGCAGTCAATTCTGATCTGAAAAATGATGCTGGGCCTCCCTGGCAGTCCAGCGGGTAAGAATACACCTGCCATGCCCTGTGATATTGTGGGAGGCCTCCACAATAGCACAGGTGTTCAGAGCTTCAGCAAAACCTGAGTACAAGTTATTAAGCTAAAGAACTGATGAAAGTGGGTTGACTCAAAGACATTAAGAGAGAGAGATGACGTCCATGATGTGAAAGCGAGGAAAGAAGGGGAAGAGTATCCAGGAACATAGTTTGAAGCATGTCGTTTATAATTCCAGGTACATGCCTCCCATGTGACAAGTACTTAAAGATTTGCTGAATTAAAAGATCTGCCAATGTGAACATGAATAGGTCCTATCAATTACTACAGACAGGTTCAGAGGCCCAGAATCTGAAAGAAAAGGCCTGAGACTGATAATGCTTTAAACAAAAAAACAAAGACTGTTACTCAGAGTACACTCTTCAAGAAGCTTACCTCACACATTCATCACCATGACACTAACTAGGGTCAGAAGAGCTGACAGGTCTCATCTAACACTCTCTCTGAGAATACCTATACACACCTTCATTGATCGACTATTTAGCAGGAAAAGCAAGGTTAAGTCTCTTTCATAGTTAATTTTATATAACCCAGTGTAATAGAATTCTGGTATACAAAAGATATACTAAAGAGGTATATACATTTGCTTCATTCTGAATTAATTGCAAATGTAAAATGTGTCAGGATGGCATATGGAACACTTGTACACCCTTCACCTGGATTCACCACCTCTGAACATTCTGCCCAATTCCGTTTATCACTCAACCTTTTTCTACGTTTTTTCCCCTAAACCTTTTCTATTTCTTAAGAGCAAAGACATTCACTTACATAATCACAGTATAATAAAGTCAGTAAATTTAACACTGATAAAATATAATTATCTAACCTGCAGACCTCACATGTTACCAACTGTCCAAATAGTCTTATTCAGCAATTTTGTTTTTCTGATCTAGGATCTGATCTAAGGTAACACAATGCATTTTATTTCATGTATTTTAGTCTTTAGTCTCCATTAATCTTGAACGGTTGATTGCTCAAGGCCCTGTCTTTGAGGACACGCCTCTGTCTTGGAGGACACTAACATTTGTAAAGAACGTCAGTCAGCTATTTCATGGCACGCCCCTCAGGTGGGGTTTGCCTAATGCCGCAGAAGTGGCGCTGTGCCCTTCCCAGCGTGACTCGCCAAGAGGCAGTTTACCAGGCGGCCTCTGCTGCCAGTCCTTCACTCCCACAAGCAGTCCGGGAACACTGAGTGCGTGAGCACCTCTGGACGCCTTAAAGACCCACCATCACTGCTCCTCAGAGCCAGACAGGGTGATCACAAGCCAGTCAAGGGGGACACAATATGCCCTAAAGTTGCTGTTATTTTCCTAACTCTGTTTCTCAGGGCATTCAGTTTTATCACAGACCCCCTTAAGTAACTATGTAACCTAACAGGTGGCATTTACTAAACATCTGTTCCCTCCAAACACACCCAGTCTTTGACTTTCCAGGAAGTCCTTCAATCTCTGTTTACTTCCTCGACCACCTCTCTTACTCCTCCTTACCCCACTTCACTCCTGGGCACTCAGTACCTCTCACAGTACATCAGCTCAGCCACCCTCTTGGCAGAATCCTTCATCTTACCCACCAACAGGCACAGCCCACCTCTCTCACACCACTAATCACACTGTCATGGATCTTCATACTCCCTTTCCTTTAATCCATAAAGTTCTCAAATATGATGCATGTTTAAAAAATTTTTTTTCACCTGTTTTAAAAAAAAAATCCAAGCATCTAAAAAGAAAAGCTTTTCCTCCCATTTATTCAACTAACTGGGCTTCCCAGGTTGGCCCAATGGTAAACAATCTGCCTACAGTGCAGGAGCCACACGAGATGTTGAGTTCCACCCCTGGGTTGGGAAGATCCCCTGAAGAAGGAAATGGAAACCAACTCCAGTAGTCTTGCCCGGGAAATCCCAGGAACAGAGGAGCCTGGTGGGCTGCAGTCCACGGGGTCACAAAGAGACCGACACGACTGAGTGCCTGACCATGTTTTCAACTATTAATAACTGCAAGCTGGATGTCTTCCTGAGTATTTCCTCTTCACCCCAAAAACTGAATTCGTGATTACTCTTTCCTGTACTTCTCTATTTCTCCTCACTCTACCTGCTTGAGTCCAGCCTGTATCTGTAACGACACCTAAATCCCACGACTCTGCTGTTGATCCTAAGTGTTCTGAGCTCACACCGCTCCCTCTTCTAGAGTTCCCAGGCTCCCCTCCTGACTCTGTTCGCTCTTATTCCTCCATCAATATCTAGCTTAAAAATCGCCTCCTCGGGGGACCTCCTTGGCGGCCCAGTGGTTAAGACTCTGGGCTTCCAATGAAGGAGGTAGGGTTCAATCCCAGGTCAGGAAACTAAGATCCCACAGGCCAAAAAATAAATAAATAAATCCCCTCCTCTGTGAAGTCTTCCTGACCCCTGCAAATAGGGTTGGTCACTTCTTTCTGACACCACTTCATCTATGCATGTCTACATCAGCTCACACCGCAACATAATTAGCTGATAACAGCCTGTCTCCTTGTCTAAACTGTGCGCTCCTTGAAGTCAATGGTTGCTTTTTAACCCATCATATATCCTCTATGCCTATCATTCCAACTGCTCGATAAATCCTTGTGAATAAATGAAACTAAAAAGTTGAATACAGAGACGTCCCTGGTGGTCCAGTGGCTAAGCCTCTGCGCTCCCGAGGCAGGGAGCCTGGGTTCAGTCCCTGGTCAGGGAACTGGATCCTGCCTGCCACAACCAAATATCTTGCATGTGGCGACTAAGGCTCAGTGCAGTCAAATAACTAAATATTTTAAAAATAATAATTCTAAAAAGTAACATACAGAATGAGATGATAATCTCATGCACATAAGCCTGAATGTTAAAACATGTTCCCACCTGGTAACTAACTGTTTTCTTCCCATCACTTCCAGTCTGAGGTAAGGTCAGCGGGCCAGACACTATCCAAACATCCTCAAACCTCTCTGTCAGTTCTCGACAGTACATTTCTATTCTGAAAAACAGAAAGGAAAAAGATACGTGATAGTCTCATACCCAAATGTAGAAAAGAAGCAAATCATACCAAGTCCTTAGGAGAGGTAACAAGAATACTGAATTACAGAAATCAATGTCAACAGTGAATATGGCATAAAACACGAAGAAGCAAATAAGCAACGTTCTTCCCAGTTTGCTGTATGAAAAAACTTAAAAAACCACATACATTTATACAACTATCTACATTTTCCTGTGTGTCCATTCAACGTAAAGTTTATGACTGAAATTTTGTTTTGCTTCCTCCCTTATTTTTCTATGCTGCTAAGTCACCTCAGTTGTGTCCGACTCTGTGCAACCCCACAGACGGCAGCCCACCAGGCTCCGCCGTCCCCGGAAGTCTCCAGGCAAGAAATCTGGAGTGGGTTGCCATTTCTCTCTCCATTTTCTATGCTGGTAGTTCTCAAACTTTATTCAAGAATTATGTATCATTTTAACAAATTAGATTTTTTTTTATGTAACTACATCTAGTGTAGGACAATCAGGATAATCCTAGCATTTCTTAAACAGTCACACTGTATTAATAGAAATATTAGTAGCATGAAATGAAATAGTATTAGTAATAAAAAATGAAATATTAGTATTAGTTTTAAATACTTAAAAGACTCCCTGACAGAACTGAACAAAAGCATCTGAAAAATAGAGAACGCCCAGATGATTTTATACAATAGTTCCTCATCTACAGAGAATACATTCCAAGACCCTCAGTGAATTCCTGAAATTGCAGACAGTACCAAATCCTAAATATACTGTTTTTTCCTATACACATATATCCATGATAAAGTTTAATTTATAAACTAAACATGGTAAAAGATCATATACAATAATAATAAAATAGAACAATTATAACAATTCATACAATTTTTTTTTTTTCTTTAAGTCAACAACTTTTACCTTTTCACTTAAGGGAAGCACTTTACAGTGTCTCTCCAGCAAATCCAAGTTGCCACCATCACTACTCTTGCATTTTGGGGCCATTAGTAAGTAATGTGAATATAAGCACTATGAAAGCGAGATGGTTACTGACCAACAGGTGGACGAAGGGAAGATTCACATCCCGGGCAAGACGGGGCAGACGATACTAGATTTTTTTTTAATCTTTATCTTTTAAAAAAATGTAATTAATTTATGCGGCTGCGCTGGTCTTCACTGCTGCGCACGGGCTTTCTCTAGTTGTAGCAAGCAGGCTCTCGAGCTCTGACTCAACAGCTGTGGCACGTGGGCGCAGTCCCCGCAGCATGTGGGACCCTTCCTGAGCAGGGATCAAACCCGTGTTCCCTGCACTGACAGGGGACTCCCAACCACAGGATCAAGCAGGGGAGCCCGGGAAGCACTAGGTTTTATCAGGTTGCTGGGCAAGTCACGAATTTATAACTTAAGAAAATTAATTTCAAATAAATAAATCTAACTTATAACTTATTTCTGGAATTTTCCACTTAATGTTTTTGGACTGCGGCTGATGGTGAACAACTGAAGCAGCAGAAAGCAAACCACAGACGAGAAGGGACTGCTGTAGACAGCTTTCATCAAAGACTGGTAATAGTGATGTTCAGCGGTGCATTCTCAAAAAGCTCAGCAACTATTTTAAGTACAAACAGAGCAAAATTCAGAGCCCTGTGCCCAATGCACAGCTCTCCACTGCCTCGGGAATAATGTCTTCACTAGTTTCTTCCAGACTTGCAGCCAATGGAAACGAGACCAAAATGCTGGCTATGGATTGACATCTGTACTTCCATAGGAAACCATCCCCAAATCCAGCAAAGAAAAACAGCCCAAAGCATTTATCTTCAGTATTGTTAGCATTTAAAAAACAAGAGACAGGAACAGCTCAGGCACGCATTCTCGCATTCTCCTCATCACATCCCCTCATCTCCCACAGAATTTTAAAAACTCCCCTTGCTCACCTGTTCCAATATCCAGCATTATTATCAAAATTCTGAGGCACAATATTAGAGAGGTAAAAGGTTTCAGCCATGGCTTTCTGTGAAAAGAAAAACAGGAACATGCGCTGAAATGCCTTCCCCTCTGAGAGAGACAACCAGTTCCTTACTCAAACCTTAGCTCCAGACAATTACAGCCACTATTTGTTCAGATAAATGAAAGCCACAGCTGCTCCATGACAGAAAGCTCAATAAGGATTATCATCAGAATAAGGACTGTAACAAAAGAAGCAGTTCGGCGTGCAACCTTTCTTCACAATTTATTAAATTCATACATGTACATGACTACATAAACAAAAAATTTCCGATGTATAGCTAAAAGGTAAATTCTAGTGTTAAGTCTCTGGCAAAGAGTTTCTCAACAAAGGTCAGCTTTCAGGAACACAGCAGTGTTTAAGTAGCATAATACAAACACATTAGTTCAAAAGCGGTACCAAAACAGTCCTGTTCTTTTGAATTTCTGGCCTCTATGTGCTCATTCAGGCTTCCCTGGTGGTTCAGACAGTAACAAATCTGGCTGAAGTGCAGGAGACCCGGGGTGGATCTCTGGGTGGGGAAGATTCCCCTGGAGAAGGGAATGGCTACCCACGCCAGTATTCTTGCCTAGAGACTTTCATGGACAGAGGAGCCCGGCGGGTCCATGGGGTTGCAGAGTCAGACACGACTGAGCAACTAACACTTTTTCATGTGTTCATTCACCTCCCGTTGCTGGCCTGTACACCCAAGGCTCTGCGCCAGGTTCCCTATTATTGACCTACACTAACTGCCAAGGTCACCAAATACTCAGTCTTCAAAAAGTGGCTCTCAGGCTTGTATGCACACTGACATAACCTACGCAGCTTCAAAAGAACGGATGCTTGGGTCCCACGCCCTAGAATTCCTGATTTACCTGTTCTGATTACAGTCTGGGTACCAGGATTTTTTTAAGACTTCCCCAGCTTCTTATAATGAGTATCCAAGGTTGAGAGTCACTATCTTAAAGACAATAATCATCAACAATTCATGTAATAAATCTCAACTTCAGAAAAGTCATTTCTCCCCTTTTTTGGCAGAAAAAGTATCCTAAACTAGAGGAGGCTAGAGAGACATGACAATTAAATGTAATACGTGACTCATGATCAGATACTGAATTTTTTTAAAAAGTTCTCGATGACATAATTGGGATAATTTGGCAAATCTGAATGTGAACTGTATACTAGATATTATTATACAAAAACACATCTGTACACATTTCTTAGTATAATGATGTAACTTGATATAAACTCATATATCCTCATCCTCAGATAATATAATCTCCCAAACAACCTACCTAGGCATAAAGTGTTACCATGTCTGCAATTTACTGTCCATGGTTTAAGAAAATTCATAAAGTAAATGTATCAAGATGCATTTTCTGTACTATCCTCAACTTTTTTCCAAGTCAAAATATTTTTGCTGTGCTCTCTTTTCAACTTTACTACAGGTCTGAAATTTTTCAAGATAAAAACGAGTGAGTCGTTTAAGCTCATATTGGCTTTCCAATTCCCTTTTGCATAGCTTTTAGTGTCCCTCACTCCACTCCTTTAAAAATGCTTGAGCATCTGAGCAAAGAAAAGAAGTGTAATCAGGAAGAAAACTATAGAGTATGAAAATTCTCAAGGGTTCGGGTCTTAGGTTAATTTCCAAGTCCCATGGAATGCATCATACCAGCCCTGTGTTCCCATCCCTCCTGAAAAATATGCCTACAGTTGAGAATTTGTTATTTCCGGCTGGAGCCATGTGGCCTCGTGACCACCCACTGCCAATATAGTCCTCGTTGAAGGCGCTGAAGGCTGGAGGGATGTTGGGATCTGGCTTGAATTTACAATGTTTTCTGTCTGCAGCACCTGAAGAAAAAAGACACACAGTAAGTGCACAAATATCAAGATTCTCTAAGCAAGGCAAGCTGCCAGCTGGTACCTCTTTGAGCTGTTAGTAGGTAGTATCAATCCTTAGTGATGGCATGCACTTCTCAAGTTCCTGGGATAGTTCAGATACTTCATTTGAGTTTAGCAAGAACTAAGTCTTACCTTCAGTCCCCCTCACCCCATAAGGCTACAGAAACAAAAGCAATATGGCTTTAGTTTACCAGGACCACTCTGACCCTCTCTGGATTCTGGCATTCCCCCAAATATTGGCCTGGCAAAGCTCTATTATCATCTAGGTTCATCATATATATTTTTCTTAAGTGATTTTTTTTCTATATACTGCTAATAACATTTCTTTTTGTTTTCGGCAGGAGAGTTAATCTAAATAACTTAGCCTGTCATTACTAAAACTGTAAAACAAACGCTTCACACTAAAATCAAGGAAATCACAGGTATATTGCTTCCTGTTTTCAAATAATATTAATTAGCTCTATTTCACCTCCTCAAAACCATAGAGCTCACATGATTTAACACTGCAACACAGTGCTTTTTCTTACATACCTGTGAAAATAATAACTCAAGCACAAGATAAAATTAGTAAAGCTAAAATCCCATCTTGGGCAAACTGTTGTATTTAAAGGAAATTTATCAGGCTTGAGACTAAATCAAGTGAGTTTCTCTTGATGTAAATTTATAATCAGGGATTTCCCCTGGTGGTCCAGCGGCGAAGACTCCACACTCCCAAAGCATGGAGCCCAGGTTCAATCCCTGGTCATGTAACTAGATGACACATGTCGCAGCTGAAAGATCTCGTATGCAGCAACTAAGGCCTGGGGCAGCCAAATAAATAACTTTTTAAATTGATAATCAATTTCACTTGCTATGATAAAGTTTACACTTACATCAGTTCCCTTCTAGCAGTAAGCATATTTCAAAGTGAAAGCGAAAGTTGCTCAGTCATGTCTGACTCTGGGACCCCATCGACTATACAATACAGTCCATGGAATTCTCCAGGCAAGAATACTGAAGTGGGTAGCCTTTCCCCTCTCCAGGGTAATCTTCCAACCCAGGGATTGAACCCAGGTCTCCTGCATTGCAGGTGGATTTTTTTTTTTTACCAGCTGAGCCACAAGGGAAGCCCAAGAATACTGGAGTGGGTAGCCTATCCCTTCTCCAGGGATCTTCCCAACCCAGGAAATGAACTGGGGACTCCTGCACTGCAGGTGGATGTTTTACCAACTCAGCTACCAGGGAGGCCAAGCATATTCCAATCCTCCTGCTGTTCTGCAGGTTAATGTTTACTTTACGAAGGCACACACTCATTTTAATATATTTAAACATGGTATGCAGTATTAAGCAATGGAGAAATAACTTGTGGGTCATATAGCAAATTAAAAGGCAAATAACAGAATGGGAATAATACAACTCTGAAAAAGTAATAGTCTTAAGACAAAAATTTCCTCCAAAATTCAAAAAACGAATATCCCCATTTAAAATGGTAAATAAAAATTCACAAAGTAAGAATAAATCACAAAATATTAACCCTCAAAGTGAGGGTTAATTAACCCTGGTAACCAACAAACAGTAATGGTGGGAGTGTAACAACAAATAGGACAAAGCGTGACAGCGGGAGTGTAAACTGGAAAGGCTTCCTAAAACTCAGTCTACCAGTGAACAGAAAAAACCTGGCCACCCTGATTACAGGAATGCCGAGACGGGGGGACACGTGACCAGACGCGCGTACCTGCCTGCCTCTGCAAGCGCGAATCCCGTCCCCCCTCGCTTCAGCCAGGCTGGCCTTTTTCAGGTCCCTAATGGAACAACACTCTCCACATGGAAGCCTCTGAAGCGGCGTCTGTGCTTCTTCCCTGTCTGGGATGCTCTTCTCCACACCCCGCTGCCCACCCGGCTCACTGCCATCTACTCTTCAGGCCACTTTCTCAGAGAAGCCTCGCTAAGCAGCATCAGGTTCTCCCGTTACAATCTCTATCACCTTCTTCATTGTTCCTTAATTACACAAACCCAACTTGCAATCACTTTTCCTCCAGAACAGTTAAGGCCAAGTGTAACTACACGTTCATGAGTACTTGATAGGTCAACACACCCACTCCCTGACCCAGTGTCCTGGGGGTAGAGACCATCTACTCTGGTCACTGAGAGAACCCCAAGGCCCAGCACATGGCAGGCATTTGAAGGTATGTGTGGAGGTTATGTGGAGAAGGCAATGGCACCCCACTCCAATACTCCTGCCTGGAAAGTCCCATGGATGGAGGAGCCTGGAAGGCTGCAGTCCATGGGGTCACTGAGGGTCGGACACAACTGAGCAACTTCACTTTCCCTTTTCACTTTCATGCATTGGAGAAGGAAATGGCAACCCACTCCCATGTTCTTGCCTGGAGAGTCCCAGGGATGGAGGAGCTTGGTTGGCTGCCGTCTATGGGGTCGCATAGAGTCAGACATGACTGAAGTGACTTAGTAGCAGCAGTGGAGGTTATGAATGAGAGATGCTCACAGCAGCCATATTTGTGACAAAGCCTCCAATTCATGTGTCAAGATACAGATCCTCTCAACCCCTGAGACAGCCAGGCAGGGTCCATTTATCTAGGGAGCCATACAAACATTTTCTACAAGTGCAGTAATGTAGAAAGGGTTGAAATTATTCATAACCCTCCTTGTTCTCCATTTGGAAACATCTTTCATCAATACCTTTGCTTCTAACCACCTACCCATTATCTTGCTCTTGGATATGTGTTCAAGAACCCATCTAGGCACCCGCTTTGATTGATCATAAGACAAGGCATGGTTAGTGTAACACCTTGTCTCTGTTCCAGCTAAAGGGAATCCAAATTGTTCCAAGACAGCCTTTTCCGAAGAACCTAAAAACGAGAAAGGGTGAAAACATAACAGTTAGTGACTTTTATAGGAACAAAAAATAATAACGAAGGGGGTAAGACAAAGGACTGGCTCAACCATAACATTAACCAGGTGATCTCATTTTTGCAATTACTTACCAGGCAAAGAAGAGAGTAAGAAAAATACTAGTTTGGCCTAAAATCAAGTGCATAATTCTAGCCAAGTAAACTGTAGCTATTTCATTAACTGTTACATAAGAATCCGATTTTACTGGTCTTTCGCATGGAATTTTCAAATCTCTGCATCACACAATGCAGTGTACTCAAGAAAAACTCCTGTTATCAATATAACTGAGTGGGAGACAGCCTACCTATTCACCATGCTTTAAGAGTTAATGTGGGGACAAAAGCATAGACTTTTAATTTTTTAATATTTTTTTTAAGACCCTCATTCAGGGACTTCCCTGGCAGTCCAGTGGTTGAGATTTCAGGCATCCAATGCAGGAGGTGCTGGTTCAGTCCAGGGTCAGGGAACTAACATCCCACATGCCTCGCAGCCCCAAAAAAACAAAAGCCAAAAACCCAAACAACAACAACAAAAAGACCACCTCATTGACACGCTTCCTCAATGTTCTGGTACTGAGGCAGAGATGTATGCTGCAGCAAGACAGTGGTAAAACGGGTACAGCTTTTCCTAATGAGAGAAACCAAACACCTACTGAACAGGGAGGGAGTCAGTTTCCAAATAACGCTCTTTCGATGTCCTCTCCAGGCTTCAACTCACCAGAGTACCCTCGCACTAAATGCCAAGAGTCAGAAGGAGCAAATGAAATGCGCATGTTGGAAACAGAAATGAGCATGAGCTCATCTACTTTGTCAAACATAAGGTACACCTGGTAACTTGCAGATTTACTTGCGTTGAAGAAGGCTAGCAGATGTTCTTCATTTAAACAGTGATCAAAGGAGGACAGCTCCCGGGTCTGCTAAAACAGCGCTCCCCAACCTTTTTGGCATCGGGGACTGGTTTCCTGAAAGACAATTTTCTCAAGGACCTGGGGGTGGGCCTATGGTTTCAGGATGATTCAAGCTCATTACATTTACTGTGCACTTTATTTCTATTATTATTACATGAGCTCCACCTCAGATCATCAGCCATTAGATCCCGGATCTTTGGGACCCTTGTGTTAAAACTATGGGGTCCTTCGTTCATTCATCTATACTTACTAGACGTCCACTATGTACCAGGTACTGGGCTGTGTATACGGTGAACAAAACTTTAAAAAAAAAAAAAACACGGTCCGAGCGCTTATGGAGCTAACAATCGAGGGGAGGACAGAAGACAGTGAAAAACACGTGTGGGGATCAGTACTTGGGGGATAGTAGACCCCGGCCGGAAGGAAGTACACGGAGCCGGCAGGTGAGTCGCACCGTGGGGAGAGGAGGCAGAACCGAGACTGGACAGCGGACGATCAAGGGCTGGGCGAGTGGCGACAGCGCGCGTCCATGGTTACGGCTCCTGGCCGAGGCAGTAGCCTGGACCCGAGATCTGGGGGCTCACACACTCACCATCCGGCTCCCTCACCACCACCGCTGGCTCAGCATCCCGACTCCGGAGGAACTGCACGACCACGAGCCCAGTGCTTGCAGCGCCCGCGACAGCTCCGGCCACGAAGCCACTCAGAAAGCGCCGGGACCCTCGGAGACGGGAAGCAAAACTTTTAGCAGCCATCTTGCCCGAGACGCTAGCCTTTTGCCGCAGCGCATGCACGCTCCAGGTCGGCCGCTTTAAAGCCAATCGCAACCACGGCGCCCAGACACGCATGCGCCACCTCGAGTCCCCTGGCACGGAGGCTCTCCGGGACGCCGGAGGCTGGGGCGCAAGTGCGCGCCCTCTGGTGACCGACCTGGCAGCCCAGGCGCACGCAGGCTCCATCTTCAGGCCGCTTGGTCCGGGTGATGCGTGAGGGCGTGACGCCGTGAGGTCTCAGTATGTGCACATGCAATCCTTTTAGTCCCACTTAATAGGTGAGTACACCACTTGCACATGCTTACAGTAAGGTCCTAAGAACCGAGATTCCAACTCATATCTGATTCTAAAACCTGTGCCATTGTGTTCATGACACGTGGCTTTGAAGTCGCATGATACACAAATCATAACTTCCGAAGACAGCTTTGCACCTAAGGAGTTTCTTGACAACACAGTACTCCATGGTAGTTCAGGACCCCCAATCACAGCACAGGGTTTGGGATCCCCACTCACCACTTTCCACCTGCTTCCTCTTTTGAAACAAGAATACTACTACTACTTCTTAGACCCTAGGGTTGTGAGGATTAAAGGAGATTAAGCATACGGGTGTGTTGAGAAGAACCTGAGGCATGTTAAATGCTGTTAATATTCACAATTTATTTAGCTCTACTTTCTCTATGAAATCCAGATTGCTGAATGCTTGCTGTCTAAAAAAGGATATGTTTTATGCACTCCCACTCACAAATAGGTCTTCATTTTGCAGCATAATCTCTAGCATCCCACGTGGACTTAGTTCATTAAGCAGGAAGCCATTGCTAACTTCAATGTAGACATTGTTTTGAGTTTCATGACTCCATGCCTCCTCCCAGGAGTACCTGTCATGAAGTCATTTTGTATCATCCCCTGGGCCTCTGGCACTAACTGGTTTAGCTAGGTCAACCAGAGTCTTCCTAAGGATTTTGAATCTGGAACTTTCTGCAGGTAGCAAAGTTGTGACAAGTGGTACTCTGGCACCTAAGGCCTTTTTTTCCTGCTAAGTAGTCAAACAGCAGATGCATCTGGTTTTGCACAGAACACAAGGGGATCAAATGCTGAGACAGGTGAAGGTCTGTGATGCCAAACCCCGTTTCCAAGGCCCCTGAAGAAGTTCAGACATATCCTGCCTTTACCCAGAGCTGGGCTGGCCACTTGTCCCAGGATCCTCCCAGCAAAGCCCCCTTTTTGTTTAGTGGTGTCTGGCAACTGCAGTCAAGAATCCAGACAAATACAACCAGGCAGCATTAGTTATCTGCAGGTTTCAAAGCTGCTTCCACCAGAATTTACGAAATATACACATTCACTTAAGAGGTATTTCTCAAGGACCTCCTGAGTGTATGGCACTAGAGAGGGGAATGGTGGGTGACTTCTCCTCATCTTCATCCTGCACTTGGAAACAATGGTGGGACCCTATACTGGGTCCCAAGGGTCAAGAATTAGAAGTAAAGATTGCCTGACTCTGGGCAGGGTGCCTCCTCTGGGCCTGTTGGCCTACCTTTAAAATGAAGGACTAGTAGTTTTAAAACTGTCATTAGGGGAACTTTAGTATTCCATAGGGGTGCTTGAGAAGTAAGGGAATAAGGGGGAGGCAGGCTGAATGGTCCCTGAGCCGCCTTCTACTTGCTCACGTGCGTGGGCAAGCCTGCTTTTATGAACTGGCTTGTATTTCCTTTTTTTTTTTTTTAACTGAAAAAAAATTCCTTTGCTGAAGAGAAAGCAACCAGATGGCCCCTGCAGCCCAAACTTCCAATGTTGTTAGCACTAAGGTCTTTATTCAAAAACATTATTGGCCTTTTGTCTTCCTCTCCTTCTCATGATTAAGGACACTCACTGATAAAAGGTGAACTTCCTAACACTTAAAAAGGACAAAATGGACCCAAAACTGAACAGGTGATTCCTAAATAAAGGGCCCATCCCTTCATCAAAAATTACTCCCAAGTGTTCTAAGCAAGTTATTTAATCTTCATAATAAAATGAATAAAAACACACTGATCCCACCAGGATTCAAAGCTGTTGTTTCTCCACACTTAGCAAGTACTAGTCACAAGCCCCCCCCCACCCCAAAATCTTTTATCTTACTGCAGAAAGCAGTGAGGTGATTTCTGAGTCTTTCTTGTATATTATACAGACTATAGTTATTTTATTCACAGGGAACCATGTTTGCATCTAGTGAGGTAACTCAGAAACTGCAAAACAAAAGACCTGAGTACTGATTTACATCTGGGGAGGTGTTCCATCCCTGTATTTTTTAATAGTTCAGCAAGTGACCCGGCTACTCGACCATGCTTGGAAATGGCAGCACTTGTATTCCACAGTAGTCCTGAGGATGATGTCTTCCCTGGGCTTCTCTGCTTCACTTATAGAAACAGTGCTCAGGGCTGTCTGCCAAGCACATGGGACTGTGGGCAGCGCTGTGTGAGAGGTCTTGGGGGTTTGCAAACACACCCCTGCTCTGCAGCAACATACCCGAGTCCCAGGATGGTCCACGAAGGAGATGCCCCCTGTGTCTCCAACTAAGTCCTGAGCTTCTGAAGGGCAGAACTGGAGACCTGTGCTTAGTCACCCACAGGACCTTGGCAGCCTGGTATCAGCCATTAACAAGTGCTTGTATCCCAAAAGGAACTCAGAGAGGTGCTCAAGTTGGCCCTGTAAGTGGGAGAACAGAACCCCCCCTGCCATGTGATTAAGAGAGACCACAGGGTTTTATTATTATTATTATTTTATTTTCATATACAAAAAGATAAAACTTCAAATAGTTCTAGATTTTTCCTCCTATTCTGTTGGGGTGTGGCTGCTTCTTCACACAGGGGTTGGGGGTTGGAGCGGGTGGGGGACTACATTCACATCGGTTTATTTGAGAACCCAGTGCAGAGTTTAAGCAGCAAAACCCCAACTTAGCAGATCTAATTTCAAACTTGACACTCATTTCTAAAATTACCACAGTGAAAGGAACAAAGATCCACTGCAAACGAATGAACTATGATACAATGTTCTTTCCAAAATGTCTTCATTTTGCAACTGTAATTACATGGATGTCTGCTTTAGGCCATTTTAGGTGTGTGCGGGTATTTAATATATATATATAGGTGTGTATTTTATATATATATAATATACATATATATTATATATATATAAATCAGCACACTTTTCAAATCCAGACAGGGTAACAGCAACAAGCTTAACTCTGTGTGTGTGTATATATATATTTTTTTAAACATACTTTAGTATAACTTTTGTTAATTCAGTAGTACAATCTATTTCTGTTCTACAAAATTTTTATTGTATAGCTACAAGGGTGAAGAGTGACCTATTACATTTACATCTCACATATCCTGGTACACAGTACTTATTGAATTTGAGCCAAAAACAAGAAGTCTTTAGTTTTAGCACTTAAAGAGCTTCCTCAACTTCTACTGTCTGAAATCATATCCTAGTCACATTTCCAGAGTTTGCAAATTATTCATCATTGTAAACGGCGAGAAACAGGTGAATCCAAACTTTTAATTACAGTTTTATATACAAGTTAGATAACACAGCTCAAGAAGACTTTGCTATCCATCCTAAACCCAACACACACATTCTCCACTAAGTTATTAGACAAGTCTTAGGGTTTTCTGTCTTTCCCTTACAAATAATACAAACATTTAGAAGGAGCTGGTAAAACTGATATATTACGATGGCAAATGAAAGGTGACATCTATTGGTTCCAAAATTGGTCCTGCAAATGTACTCTGCTGTGTTCTTTAACTGTGTCTGTTGCATGCAGAAGCTCTTTTCACAAGAACTGACATCAAACTCAATATAAGTTGAATTTACAGTACTGTATGAAGTTATTCAGATTCAAGGACAAATGTGGAAAAATGTTAACACATGGAAAATTTGGCCTTTGATGCTACCATAAATATGTCAAATTCATAAGCAGATTCTTTTTGTACAGTTGAAAAATGGCATCATGTGGTTTTGTAGTGTGGAACTGAAATCTCGAAGTATGTTTCTCATCTGCGGTAACCCTCACCCCCGCCCAATTCTCAAGTACCACCCAATTTACTTTTGGATTTTTACAGAATTCTAGAAGAAAACAAAAAAAAATGGAGGGGGGAGGGAAAAGACACTGGCATTTTAACAAGTCTTCCCCTCCTAGGAGGTTGTCAGGCTCTCAGATGAGGTCTCCTAAGAATCTCTGCATGGTCACTGGCTCTCAGACGGCCTCTCGAAAGTGACCTGGACACTTTCCGACTCAGACCCCAGCTGCTGCCTCATCCTTCCTACTCTTATCTCTGCCGCTGCTGGTAAGACTTCGATGAGTGCGTTTTTCACTTATGGAAAAACTATTTGGCAAAACAGACACTTAACTTGTGGCAGTGCTCTGAGAAAGCCTCAGCTAAAGCCCCTGCGGAGAGCAGAGCGCGCGCTCTGAGGGCTGCGTCGGGACCCAGCGGGGACACGCCGACCCTGCTGTCCCATGGCCAGCAGGACCGGCCAGGCAGCAGCCCACGCTCACTAGGGCCCAGTTACCACTTTAATCTTGGTCTGCCATCTACGCCCCAGAGACGCAAATTCAGATGTAGTGACTGCTGGTTAATTAAACTTTCTGAACTGGTTAAAAAAAAAAAAAAAGGATCTTTAAAAATATATATATATATTTATTTAAAATACATCAAAATGACAAACAGCCATAACCCGCAAGGCCTAATTTCACAGCAACATATGCTACAGACATCTTCCCAAAATGCACTGTGGTGGATGGGGCGGGTGGGGGGATTCGATCCTGCCATTTAAGGGAATGTTCTACACTTGAGCTTTAGCGACTGGACGTGTGTTACAAAGAGCTCATTTTCAGAACTCATTTGTGAACAAGGCCAACCAACCAAATCACTTTGCCTATTCAGACCCAAGAATACTGAAAATGGCAGAATTCAGAATGGAACACGGGAAGCACCGTTCAGATGACACTCAAGACCCATCCCACCACAGGGCCATGAAGAGCTTGCCAGAAGCCCCTTTTTTCCAATCCTTGGGAAGAGTTTTACTTTAAAACAAATGAGTACCCATTCTCGGCAGGGTTCCTGCGTGTGTGTGTGTGTGTGTGTGTGTGCTCGGCAGGGTTCCTGCGTGTGTGTGTGTGTGTGTGTGTGTGTGTGTGCTCGGCAGGGTTCCTGCATGTGTGTGTGTGTGTGTGTGTGCGCTCGGCAGGGTTCCTGCGTGTGTGTGTGTGTGTGTGTGTGTGTGACAGAGAGTGTGCGTGTTGCAAGCCTGCAGTTTTGAGAGGACCCAGATGGTGACACTGTTCCAACACGAGGTCTGAGGTAACTGGTTCTTAACACGCCTGGAGCACAGAACTGCATCCAGAAAATATAGCTGGGAAAAAAGGAAAAAGGTGGGATTTCTGGCTAGAAAAGACAAGTAGAAAAAAGCTTACAGCAGTTGCTTTTGGGGGGAGGCAGGTGGCAAAAACAAAGGCACAACGCTTGCATCCAAGACGCGGGGCTGGAGGGCAGACAGACGTTCTTTGATGGGGAACAGGGAAGGGCCGAGGGTCGATGCCCAGAGTGCTCCTGCATCTGCCGAGACTCAGTTCATTCAAGCATAAAAGTGGTGGCACAGAACGCTGCTCTCGGCCAGGCCGAGGAGAAGCACAGCAGGTTTAACGGGACACAGTGACTCTCCTGACAACACCGTCCCAACCAGCGCACCTTTGAACCCAGCGGCTGAAGCCAGAAGGCTTCAGCAACTGTGGATACAGAGTATTAGCTACGTGACTGACCTCTTACACATCCCCATCAGAAAGGCTCCCCCCGTAACCATCCACTCTCCACCCAAAAACCAAAAGTCCAACGGGTAGAGACCGCCTTCCACATCACGGCCGTGATGCTGACCTTTGTAGGAAGAGCAGGAAAACCTTGCAGACGCTGGGCAGAGGCCTTGCTGGTACATGGTTCTGAGCCTCCTCCGCGGGCTCCAGGGTTGCTTACTAGAGGCAAGCGGTGAGCCAGCCCAGCCCTCTCGCCTCCCAGCATCCTTAATAGAGAAGACAAACATGCCGGGCAGCCCCCCATTTACTCTGATCACACTGTCCACACACCACGCCCCTCCCTTTCCGAATGGAAAATTCTCTTCTGAAAAACTGGATAATTTGGTCTGAGATCATTCGGTTTGGTAGATTTCTCCAATCACCGAATCCTCATTTTACACATTTGTTGCCTGAATCTTACTCGAGTCCCAAGCCACCCCAATCTGCACCCTGGTACCATTTCTGTTCCCCGAAACCCCTTCACACCACTACACCCATGAGAGTAACTTACAAAGGAATTATTCACCTCAGAACCCTTTGTTCAAAAGAAACCTCAGGAGGAAGCACGTATATAAAGCACACGGCAGGATCCTCTGGCCTCTTCCAGCCCCTCTCCTCGGCAGACTGCCCAATGCAGACAGCTGCGAGTGGAGTTTTGGGCCAAACAAGACCCATCGGTGGACTGCAATCTGCCAGTGTATCAACGAGAAGTCGCAGGAGCACTCAGGGACAGCCCCACACCACTCACACTCCAGTGTACACTTATCTTGAAAGGTAAAGCTCATGGCTCTGATTACAAAATCATTCTTACTCAAACTCACTAGACTTTATAAAAATAATCTGTGGTATAAAACAATCTCCACACTGTGCAGAAGAAATCTGTCGGGTGATATAACTAAATATATATGTAGTGCTATAGATTATTTCTTAAAGTAAAATTTCAAGTGTCGTATCTCTATTATATAACCTATTCTTTTATTTACAATGCTACCTAACAACATTCCAATGCGAACGTGATTGGGAGAATCCAGGAATGAGCCCGCGCCCAACCCACAGCAGAAATTCCCAGGGCTCAAGACAGGACTCCTCCATTTGCAAAAAAAGACCCATCCACATCTGCCTGAAAAGCATGAGCGAATGGGCCCTACTTTTTGTAACTGTGAGCTTCAAAATGTAAACTCTGCAAGTGAAGGAAACGGCTTTCTGTGGATGTCCGGAAAAGCCCACAGTTGCAGAACCCACTGCATATACTCACACATCTGTGTGTATATTTCTTTAGTGTCCTGTAGTTGGCTTGCCGTAGTTCTCAGAACTGCCTAGGCTCCAGACAATCCAAAGACACTCCTGGAAAGGGCAGTGCAAAGCCCATCTCCACATGCTGGCATTTAGAGAATATGTGTTTTAATTCATGAGGAAAAAACACTTGTCTTATCGCTACAAGCTGCCATAGGAGCAAATAAAATCTCACTGGTTTTGGCACTACAGGGATACATGAGGATCACAATCACAACGTCCTGCTTCATTCATACCTGGAAGATACAGTCACAACAATGTAAAAGCTGGGTAAAAATTCTCAGTAGTGGTAAATCTTTTCAATTCAAAATTCTGTCCAAACCAAAGTTTACAGTGAACGCAAAATGAGTTTAAAACAAGAATATTCAAAATATCCCACTAGATAATCTGGACTTCTACTTGATGGTAATTTGTAGTTCTCCTGGACCCACTGCAGTCATCCCTCCATGGAGGGTTGTGGGGTGGAGAGCTGAAATCCAAGAATGCAGAAACCTCTTGTATAAAATGACACACATTTGAAATCACCTCCAGATTACTTATAATACCTAATATAATAAAATACTATGTAGAGTTGCCAGTAAGTGGCAAATTCAAGTTTTGATTTTTGGAACTTTCTGTAATTTTTTTCCCCAAAATATTTTTGATTCAAGGTTGGATGAACCCGAGAATGAGGAACCCATGGATGCGGAGGGCCGACTGTAATTGTTTTTCCGGTGTGGCTGAGTCACATGAATTAATTTCCAAGGGAAGGGGTGCATTTTAAAATTCTATTTATTTTTGCTACAAAACTAAATCCTCTTAAAAAAAAAAAAAAAACTTCCCCAAGCCTCCTAAAGGTCTGGGATACATTCATAGGTGGACTGCTGGTTGCAAATTAACTGTCAGGAATCTTACTTAAAGAACATGCCTATAACCCTGAATTCATTGTTTACAAATCTAGACTAAGAAGAAAAACAAACAGTTCATCAACTGAATTACTGGGCCGGTTTCTTTGCCTAACACATAACTCCTGACTGGGACTTGAACTCATCATTCCTAGGCTGAACACATCAGCTGCTGAGTATTTTACTAGCTCAGCTTTGGTGAACAGCCACTGACCAGAAAAGGATGCCTTGTCTCCTTTTCTTTCTTGGCCACTTGCCCTGAACCGAAAGGGGAGGCAGTGGGATGGGGTGGGGGGTGGGGGGTAGTCAGTCAGTTCCCTGTGCTTCTCCAAGAGTCAGGTCTGAGGCAGGCCTGGCCATCTCTCCAAAGATTCAGAAACAGCTGGCACTGACAAACTGAGTTAACTCCTGGAAAATGCTTTCCAATTTAGATATTTTTCTAGTAAGCCAAGTTCTCTGGAATAATGCCTGGCTGTTCAACTTCTAGTATGCGTTCGCAGTCATGTGCCACTCTGCGACCCCACAGACTACAGCCCACCGGGCTCCTCTGTCCATGGAATTTTCCAGGCAAGAATCCTGGAGTGGGTTGCCATTTCCTACTCCAGGGGATCTTCCCCACCCAGGGACTGAACCCACGTCTCTTGCATTGCAGGCAGATTCTTTACCACTGCACCACCTGGGAAGCCCCTTCACTTCTAGTACACGTCTAGTACCAATTCTAAAAACTTATGTACGTACGCTCACTACATTACTTAAAAAAACCCATGAAATCCTTGTATTACCGACAGATGCTGGGAACGTCACATTGTATTCTCAAAGAAGCAGAATTCCATTTGCAAGAGGGCCATCTAGTCCTCCCACCCCAATGGAACAGCTCCCTCCCTGGCCTCGTGGTCCAGAGTACAGGGGCCACGGGATGGGGCTCTCTGAGCCACATACACGACATATGGTGGACCCTCAATACACGGCTCGGCCTGCCGTGAAGGAAACATCACACACGCGGCCCAAGCACCCAAAGAGAAGCAGCGCGGCGGCCAGCTGGAGAGAAAAGAGACAGAGAAGAACTGCGGGAGCCCTGCTCAGCTCCCTAAGGCAGGGACCAGCCATGACAGGAGGGTCGGCCTGGTCCCTGGGGGCAGGGGGAGAACCAGCTCGGGGGGGCCTGGAGATGACAAATTTTTCCCTTGGCTGAGAAAGCAAGACTGGGCGGCTCAAGCGTCCCGAAGCTGTCCGAGGCTGCACAAGGTCCCTCTTCTGGACACATGCAGCCCCATGCAGACAGGATGAAATCTGCATCAGAAGCAGCTGCCACGTGTAAGGAAGCCTCCCCAGCAGGACTGAGCCCTTGGGGCCCCTACTGAAAGCCAAGAGGACAAGAAGGCCATCTGAACACTAGGCTGACGGCGCTTACCCACTGCCACCCGGCCGGGTCTCCCCTCACACCCCAAGTAATTCAACCAGAGAAGGACTCCTGGGAGGGACCAATGGGCCCAGGATGTGCTAATGCCAATCCCATGCCCTTCCGTGGCCTGTGATGGAGCGTCCTCTGCAGGACACTGTGGCACAGCGGCCTCTGTCCCCACGTGTCTCCTCCTTCCCTTGCTCACTCCTGGCTCCCTCTGGCTCAGGAGACCTCCCCTGCTGCTGCTGCTAAGTCGCTTTAGTCATGTCCAACACTGTGCGACCCCACAGACAGCAGCCCTCCAGGCTGCTCCGTCCCTGGGATTCTCCAGGCAAGAACACTGGAGTGAGTGGAGACCTCCCCAGGAGGGACCAAAGACAAGACACTCTCCACAGCCAGGAGCCTGCCTGGACGACAGCACACTTGGGATGAAGGCGCAGGGGTCCTGGGCCACTTCTGTCCTCTGACTTGGCCACCCTCCTATCCTGAACGGGGCAGGGACGTTCAGGCTCCACGGCTCCCAGTCTTCCACAGAGCTTGGAGGGAGAGAGAAAAAAAATGTAGGAGTGATATGAGCTCCCTGGAAATGGCTAGTGCGTGAAGCATCTGTGGAGATGAGCACAGGCTAAGCCCACAAGCCCATCGGCACAAGCCGGAGCTGTGGATGGCTGTCTCCCCAGAGGATTCTCGAGGACAAAGATGACTTCATCAGAGGCAGAAGACCCCCCCGGGCCCCAGCGGCATGTCGGGAGAGAGACGCCCACCTTCTCCTGGCCACAACCATGGTCAGGGACACTTGGCACAGCACACGCGTGCCACCAGAAGCCCTCTGCCAAGATACCACACAGGGGCCGACTCCCGACACCTCATTCCAGTGCCACGGCCCCGAGGAAGTGACGGCGGCTGGGCACACGGCCAGCAGAGGGGGACCCCCACCCCTGCCTCAGCATAAAGAGGCCCCGCAGCAGGGCAAAGCTTGCTCTCAGGAGAATCAAGCCAGCACACGAAAGAAAAACTGCCCAGAGGAAACCTAAAGCCAAACACGGGCTGGGGTTCAGTGTTCCACACGGGACAGGGTCAGGGATCCGGTCATTCCTATCCGAGATCAGCTGCATCTCTTAGTGGTTTATTTGTTTCTTCTGAGGGCTGAAAAGCAGAAATGCCCCGCGCTGCCTACCTAAGCGAGGAGAAAGCTGGAGAAACCAGGTATGGCACTTTTCAATAAATATTTTAAAGCTTCTGAAAGAAAGAAGTGGAAAAGAAAAGCAACTGCTGTAAGGCCTGTTTTGCTGTTAAAAATCATTCCGAGGGAAGAAAGATACCACAGCACAAAACAGTTTAAAAAAGAAAAGGAAGAAGAAATAGATAAGTCACTAAAAAAAAAAACAAAAACCTGTCCCTGGAGCCACCCTGGCCAGCTCACATTTTGACCCATGAAGCAAAGCTCACCTCCCACCACACGGTGTCCAAACACGCAGAGGCGGACCCCGCCCGGGGGCCCAGAGGCCCCGCCACCCGGCCTGGCCGTCACAGGCGGCCCGGGCAGCGCGGCCCGAGACCTGCCGGGCACTTCCCCTCGCGGCCCCGCTGATTTGCTGAGGAAATTAAGTCTCAAGTAAAACTACCTCATGGGGGTCTAAGGCCACAGTTATCCCAGGTTAAAGTGGGGTCGCCTGTCATTCTGAACAATGACCTCTCAAGTCGAGGGAAACAGCGGAACCTCCAAAAAAACTCAGGAGGTGCCGCCCACCCCCCACCCCAGTCAACCTCTCCCCATCGCCCACCAACTCGCCTACCCTCAAGGTGAAGAGATCCAGTTTTCAAATAAAATGGTCTAAAGCAATGGGAAGGAAACGCCTTCACAAATAAGAGTAACGAATGCCCAGACTCAGCCCAGACAGCCAACCCACAGTGGATGACAATTATTTACAAGGGGACGTTATCAACGAAAAACGGGAGCACTCCCCAGAAGACTCACAACTTTTTTTCTTTTTCTCTATTTCTTTTAAACTTTCTTGTCATAAAAGCCAACTTACATTAAAATATACTTACTACGAGACAACACAACTAATAAAATATATAATAAACCTTAACAAGTAGAAAATTCTGAGGTATTTCTGGTTTGAGGTGGTCTGTGGTCGTGAAGTTTGAATTCTTTTACTTTTCAAAATTTAAACCTCGGAAGCCACATAGCAAAGCGTTTGCGTGGATGTGTGTGTTTTGTTTTTTTTTTTTAAAAAAAATTTTGCATGTTTCATAAATTAAAAAAAAAAAGGTCAAAGGTTGAAACAGCAGCATTAGGAACATTCACTGACGAGAGCAAGGTTATGGCAAAACAGAGAAACGGTTTTTTCGAATATGCACCTCTTGTGAGGGGGTCTGGAGAAAGCTGTGTCCACGAGCTACATAAAGGGACAGTAATGTCACCACACAGGGCAGACAGAGCCAGCGCTGCAGGACTCGGGGGCTCTCCAGAGACAGGCCTTGGCCAGGCCGGACCCAGGAAATCCTCTCGCCCCGGCTATGCAGGGCGCCCCCCCGTGGCCATCTCCCTGAACTGCTCCAGGAGGAAACTATTTCAACTTTTCCTCCGTTATAGATATTTACAGTATAACGTCTCATGAAGACTGTACTCACTAAACCGTGATGATTTCTACCCTTGCCGAACCTTAACATCAGGGTAGGAAAAAAAAAACGTTGTGTCCTATGCCCAAGCCCAAGTGAGTGAAAAGAAAAACTGGACAGGGCACACAGATGGGCCAGAGCCACACCTGATTTCAGGCTTTCTCCAAACCCCGCTCTTGCCGTTCATGCTCCGGCCTCCACGCGATCCTTCCCCTCGATTCCGGGTTACCTGAGAAGTAGTCTCATAGCAAAGGATGTTGCTCCGAGTGTGCCCGAGTCCAGTGTAGCTCTGCTCCAGAACCCACCCCCAGCTCCGTCCTCCCCTCCAGTCCAAACCATCCTCAGCCCAGTTTTCCCTCGGTCAGGACAACACCCGTTCATCCGTGAAAAGACACGCCTGCTGTTTCTTAAACTCACTGTCTAAAAAGGGATAAAAACACAGTAAAAGGTGAGGCGGGAGGGGGACGAGGGCAGAGGGAAACTCCTCGCGTGAGGAAGGTGTGTTCTTATGTAACAGTCTTCAAAGGTTCCTCTAGGTAGAGTTTGCAGCATTAAGTTTCCTAAGACAGGATGGGTTTCTTTGTGTCACAGGTTCTGAGACAACAAACAAAGAGAAAGCGGGGGAAATGGACCCCGAAGGGCGGGAGGTGGCCGAGGCTCTTCAGCATGGCGCTGGTTCTGCGTTCACAGCTCAGCACCTCAACGCCTGCTGACGTGTCCGCTGTTTGCGATACAGTAGAGCAATGTGCTGGTAAAAACTGATCCAATCCAAAAAAATAATATTAATAATAATAATTATAATAATTATAATAATAATAGAAAGTCAAGGTAAAATAGCAGCTGCATTTTATGTGTTTGTTGGTATTATGGGATTTCCAAAACAAAACACAACTTTTTGTTTTTTTCCCTTTCCTCTTCAGATCCACTGAGTCTGGAGAGCCACTCGCGTCCTGGGCTTAGATGCTCGACTCCTTCGGGGGCAGGTCCACATTGGTGACGGACGTCACCAGGGAGACAAGACAGTCCGAGGTAGTGCCGTTGACCGACCTCCGGATCAGGGACACTCGCTCCTCCACACAGCCCGCAGACAGGCGCGCCTCCGCGTCGTGGTCCCAGCACTCCTCGATGGTCACGCAGAGCTGGGCCAGGCCCTGCATGCCGGGGGAGAGAGGAAACGCATGCCTCTGCTGGTGGCCCCCAGTGAGGACAAGCAAACCAGCGATGTTCCTGAGGACTGAGCCCACAGGCCCGTCCACAGGGGTCTGGGGGACGCTCCCCTGCCAGCAGTCAGCATCCTGAGCCCACTGGCCTCCTCCACAGCCCCAGGAAAGGGCCACTGAACCTCAATACTCAACAAGGGAATCCAGGGCCCCACGGGGCTGCCTGCCTTGGAGTGGTGACATTGCAACAAAGTCTTAGGCAAAGCCCAAATCACATAGGGCCCAATGTGCAGTTACAGTGGAGACAGAGGGGGACTTCATCCCACCCTTTTCCCCACGGCCCCCAGAACCTCCCCAGAGTCCAGGGAATGGGGCCTGACACCCTGTGCTGGAACCAACTGCATGAAGCTGGGAAAGGCTGCAAGATGAGCAAAGTGCCCACCCATACCCAGAACAATCCGGCCTGCTGGGCACTAGGCCACACTCAGCCCTCTCTGGGCCTGTTTCACGTCAGGGAACTAGACTGGCGACCGCAGCGTCTCTGCCCTGAGAGACTGAAAGTCTGAGGCAGAAGCAAGGCCCAGCTTCCCTTGCCTGCGCCTACATTTTCTCGACGTGCAGTCCTGGGTTTCAGGGAGCAGGCAGCATGCAGCAGAACCTGACCGCCACGGCTCAAGCCCTGACCACGTGGGAGGAGGGCTGGCCCCCAGTCCTTCTGCGTTAGCCCTAGGGTGCCAGGGGGAAGGGAGTCAACGCAGCTCAAGGCAAATATCCTTCCAAGAAATGTTAACCGTTTCCACAGCTGGGGTCTTTTGTACATGTCCCCAGACTGGAGGGGCCCAGATGCCACATAGCTCAGCCCAGGCCCAAAAAATTGATGAGGACAGGGAAAACCGATTACTTAGCTAAGCCATATTAAACACTTAAGTGATAGGTGTCCTGCCCAGTGAGGTACAGCAACTCCTTAAATCTAACACTACCCTGAGGAGACAAGAGCTCCGAGAAATAAAGCAATTTGGCGGATGTCACCCAGCTACTGACAGACAGATCCAAGATTTCAGGTCTCATCACTCTCTAGGGTCAAAACCAGAGCCGCAGCCTTGGCGTGCACTAGCCTGCACAGACACTCCCCAGGTGGCAGGGAGGCAACGCGCCGGGGGAGGTGGGGCCGGTCCTGCGGCCTGAACCCGCCCCTCTGGCCCTGCCGCACAGGGCAGCTGGGTGAAGCTCCCCTCCTGGCCATCAGCATCCCGCGCCCACAGCCGCCTCCGCAGCCCCCCACCGACCCTCACCGGGTGTTTGAGCCAGTGATCCTTGATGGCGGGCCGCATCTTCTTGTGCACCACAACCTCCTGCAGCTCCTCCAGTGACGGGTGCTGGCCAATCTCCTCCTCAAAAGGCAGCATGTACTCATCCACAGGTCCTGGAGGAGAGAGTGAGTCCCAGGGCGGGGGTGGGGGTCACCCGACTGCCCCACCTCCCGCCACCACGCCCAGGACGCTCGGGGCTCCTGCCCTGCTCACCGTCGGCAGCTTTGCAGCGGGACACGAGCTCCCACAGCACCAGCCCCATGGCGTACATGTCGATGCGCAGAAAGGCATCTCTCTGGAAGTTGATGGCTCCCTCGAGCACCTCGGGGGCCATGTACCGCCGTGTGCCCACCTGCGTGAGGACAGGGGAGGGGCTGTGGTCACTGAGCATGTACAGATGCACTCACAGGACATGGGAGCTACAGCCCATGCGCACAGCAGGGTCATCGACAACAACAGCTGTCCCCGATGGTCGTGGGGGGGGAGGGGGCGGGGAGGCCTACAAGGGGCACGATGCAGTGACAAGTGTGAAATATCACTCCAGACAGTAGCAATCTACCACAGAACTGCTGCCTCTTTACTCCATCAACACCACAAGGGGCTCCACAGATAATGTGTATTTTACTGAGACTGACACCAAAAACAGAAGGGAGAGAATAATCCAAAATATTAACAGCAGTAGTTTTAGGATGATCTGTTCAGGTTTAACCTTAGGTTACTTTTTCTCCAAGTTTTTGATGTGGATTCTTAATATACACTTATCTATTTATCTTATTTTTATATTGTTTAATAATTACAACTGAAAGAGGGACGGGAAATCTGTTTCTCGCTGACCAGCGCAGGAAGCCACGCCACCCTCCAGGCTTCACCTCCCCACCCTGGGGTTCTCAGACACTCTGATCTCACGGGGTGACCCCTGTCCCCTGCCAGCTGACACCAGAAGGGCAGTGTCCACCCCCATCTTCTACCCCCTAAGGCTCGTCACCTGCCCATGAGTGTCCCCCGGAGGTTTCCCTGGCTCGAACCGAACAGCCAGGCCAAAGTCAGCCAGCACAGCAGTGAGGTCACTCTTCAGCAATACATTCTTGCTCTTAAAGTCCCTGTGGAGACAGTGGACTGAGATGGAGCCGAACCTGTGGTCCGATCGGCCCTGCTCCTGCCTTCCCACCTGGACTCCCAGAGCCCTAAGCCGGGGCCCATCCCACCCTGTGGGAGCCGGGTCTGCACCAGGCTGGAGTTCCACGAAGCCACCCAGGCGGGCAGCTTTAGTACACCCCGTTCATCAGTGCGAGAATCCCTGACTGCACTCCGACCAGAGCTGTCAGAGCAACACCGACCCCTGTCCAGGCCCCAGCATCAAAGGCTGGCCCTCACATTCTCAGAGGGTTTGAGCAGGGGCACTGCAGCTGGGGATGTGAGTTTCCTGGCAAGAATTTATACCGTTTGGGATGTGAATGAGAAGAGAAGTTTCAATGAATTTGCCTGATTCTGAGCAGGCCCCAGAGCAGAGGTCCCCAACTTCCACAACCTAATGCCTGATGATCTGAGGTGGAGCTAATACAGTAATAATAAAAATAAAGTGCACTGTAAATGTAACATGTTTAAGTCAGCCCGAAACCACCCTCACCTCAGTCTGTAGAAAAACTACTGTCTTCCACAAAACTGGTCCCTGCCGCCAAAAAGGTTGGGGACCGCGCTGCCCCAAAGGTCCAAGCCGCTCTGGAGGTGGCACAGTGGGTGCTGGGGTTGCGCTCAGCCCTGCCTTTCCCTAGCAGGTCCTCAACTTCCTCATACCTGTCTCAGCCTTACTCTGAGGACTAAACTGATGGACAAATGCTTAGGGTCACCCCTGGCACACTTACTGTGCACTATTGTTAGCCTGGACCCTGTGGAAGAGTCAGCATTCAACCGAGTTTGACCTACAAAAATAGTAATTTCCTACAGTCAATGCCCTATGTCATTCATATTATTCCCACTGGGGCCCTGCAGCTTTGAACCCCAGAATCTGAGGCTCCCTCACAGTCAGAGAACCACACTAAACTGTCATCTTTTCTGTGCTGGAGGCTTAAATGACTCGGCATTCGGAGTGTCTTGAGTAGTGCCTGCCACTGTGATGAGGAGGTAACACAGACTGGCTCTTAAAGCACCATCCAAGGACTCCAGAGAATCCCTGAGACTGTTTCAGGGGGTCTGCGAGGTCAACATTCCTTTCATAATAATCCGCTATTTGCCTTTCTTAAAGCTCATTCTCCCAGGACTACAGAGTTTTCCAGAGGCTACATACACACGCCGTCACCCTGACAGTTAACAGGATACTTATGCTGTAATACAGCAAGGATCAAGGCCAGAACTCCAACCAGGGACAGAATCAGCACTTCCCTCTGTGGCCACTGGAGGGCACCAGAGAACAAGGGTGGAGGGCAGGGGAAAGGCCAGGGTTGCCCCTGACACACCACAGAGCAGCTAAGCACGTTTATGAAACTGAGACCCGCCCCACTCCCTGGGCCCTGCTCTCAACCTCCAACCCTCTCTGTGGCTCCAGGTCAAGAGAAGAGAGGGCAACTGCTAACCCAGGTACCTGTGGGCAATAGATGGCTTGTGGCCCTCGCCCCGGCACCAGGGCACATCCTCGTGTAGGTATGAGAGGCCTCTAGACATTGTCTCTGCCACGTGACACAGTTCGTTCCATGTGATGATGTTCCCCTTGAGGTAATCCGTGAGGGAGCCCTACAGGAGACAGCACAGGCTCTGGGCACGCGGGCAGGACCCAGCCCTGTCCCTGGAGGGCCGTACCCGTGAGTCAGATGGCTGAGTTCCCCACCAGGAGGTTGGCACC
>SJYQ01093270.1:71904-84863 GCA_006410935.1 Redunca redunca
TAAGAAGAGGTGGCAAGAACACACAGAAGCACTGTACAAAACAGGTCTTCGTGACACGTAATCACGATGGTGTGATCACCCACCTAGACCAGACATCCTCAAGTGGGCCTTGGGGAATGCTAGCGCAAACAAAGCTAGTGGAGGTGATGAGATTCTAGCTGAGCTATTTCAAATCTTAAAAGATGATGCTGTTAAAGTGCTGTGCTCACTAGGTCAGCAAAATTGGAAACCTCAGCAGTGGCCACAGGACACGCCCATCCCAAAGGGCAGTGCCAAAGAAGGTTCAATCTACCGCACAACTGCGCTTGTTTCACATGCTAGCAAGGTCCTGCTCAAAATCCTTCAAACTAGGCTTCAGCAGTACTTCAGCTGACAACTTCCAGATGTGCAAGCTAAGTTTAGAAAAGGCAGAACTAGAAATCAAACTGTCAACATCTGCTGCATCATAAAGAAAGCAAAGGAATTCCAGAAAAACATCTGCTTCATTGACTATGCTAAAGTCTGGATCACAATAAACTGTGGAAAATTCTTAAAGAGATGAGAATATCAGACCACCTTACCTGTCTCCTGAGAAACCTATATGCAGATCAAGAAGCAACAGTTAGAACCAGACATGGAACAACAGACTGGTTCAAAACGGGGAAAGGAGTACACCACCTGTATATTGTCACCCTGCTTATTTAACTTATATGCAGGGGACATCATGAGAAACGCTGCGCTGGAGGAAACTCAAGCTGGAATCCAGACTGCTGGCAGAAATATCAACAACCTCAGCTATGTAGATATCACTTTAATGGCAGAAAGTGAAGAGGAACTAAGGAGCCTCTTGATGAAGGTGAAAGGGGAGTGGAAAAGCTGGCTTAAAACTCAACATTCAAAAAACGAAGGTCATAGAATCCGTTTCGATCACTTCATGGCAAACAGGTGAAAAAGTGGAATCGGTTACAGATTTTATTTTCTTGGGCTCCAAAATCACTACAGACAGAGACTGCAGCCACAAAATTAAAAGACACTTGCTCCTTGGAAGGAAAGCTATGACAAACCTAGACCATGTATTAAAAAGCAGAGACATCACTTTGTTGACAAAGGTCTATATAGTCCAAACTATGGTTTCTCCCGCAGTCATGTACAGATATGAGAGCAGGACCATAAAGAAGGCTAAGTGCCAAAGAACTGATGCTTTCGAATTGTGGCGCTGGAGAAGTCCCTTGGATTGCAAGATCAAACCAGCCAATCCTAAAGGAAACCAACTCTGAATATCCATTGGAAAGACTGATGCTAAAGCTGAGGTCCAATACTTTGGCCACCTGATGTGAAGAGCTGCCTCGCTGGAAAAGACCCTGATTCTGGGAATGATGAGGGGCAGGAGGAGAAGGGAGCAACAAAGGATTAGATAGCTGGATGGCACTACCAACTCAATGGACATGAGTCTGGGCAAATTCCAGGAGATAGTGAAGGACAGGGAAGTCCAGTGTGCTGCAGTCCACGGGGCTGCAGAGTCGGACACGACTTGGCGGCTGAACAACGTTTAAATTTGTTTTTTCTCTACGGTTACCACCTTTAGATTATCATTTTAGATCCCAATTCAGGGACTTCCCGGGTGGTCCAGTGGCCAAGACTCCTTGCTCCCAATGCAGGGGTCCTAGGTTTGATCCCTGGTCAGCGATTAGACCCAACATGCCGCAACTAAAAATCCCAAGTGCCGCAACACCTGGCACAGCCAAATGTATGCATGTTTCAAATTCCATTATTTCAGCCACTTCTGGTCTGGAAGCAATGCACCCTATTTCCATTCCATTGTAGGCTAACCTTTAACGTGTACGTTTATGCTAAAAGCCGAAAGTTAATCAACATATCTCCTACCCCTTATTGGAACTTCACTGTTCTAATGACCTCGGTCCAACCTACATTAAACTAGTTTACCATAATATTTGTGTTCCATGTGTAATCGATTGTTCACCTTCTTATCTGCCTCCCAAAGCAGATACAATTTGGGTTTTACACAGTCAGCATCTTCTTCTCAGTCCATACATTCACCAGTCTGTCCAAGCAACCATTCACTCTGGAACTCCACTCTTCCTTCCAGGACCGCTGTCCTTCCCACAGAACACCTTCCTTCAGTACAGATCTTTGGATAAAGAAGCCTCATCTCTCTGAAAACGTCATTTTGTTCTTTTTCCTAACTGACAGCTTAGAAGAACATAAACTTTTAGGCTGAGTTATTTTCTCTCAGCATCTTGAAGGTATTATTCCTCTGTCTTCTGGCTTTCACCGTTACTGCAGAAAAGTCTATGATTAGTTTAACTTTGTAGATATTCTGTCTTTTCCTTCTGGTTGCTTTCTTAGATCTGCTTCTTGAAATTTCACTAATGAGCTATATGTTTAAGTTTGTTTGTACTGCTCAGAGGCATGGGTTTATGCAGTCACGTGCTAAGTCGCTTCAGCTGTGTCCCCATGGACAGCAGCCTGCCAGGCTCCTCTGTCTATGGGATTCTTCAAGCAAGAATACGGGAGCGGGTTGCCATGCTGCTCAGAAGAATATGCTTTTAATCTGATGATTCACATCTTTCACTGACTCTGAAAAATTCTTTGTTGTTGTTGCTCAGCCTCTAAGTCGTCGTGTCCGACTCTGTGACCCCATGAACTGAAGCACACAGCGCTTCCCTGTCCTTCACTATCTCCCCGAGTTTGCTCACACACATGCCCATCGCGTTGGTGATGCCATCCAATCAGCTCATCCTCTGTTGCCCCCTTTTCCTCCTCCCCTCAATCATTCCCAGCATCAGGGTCTTTTCCAATGTGTTGGCTCTTCCTATCAGGTGGCCAAAGTATTGGAGCTTCAATATCAGTCCTTCCAGTGAATACTTAGGGTTGATCTCCTTCAGGATGGACTGGTTTGATCTTGCTGCCCAAGGGACTCTCAAGAATCTTTTCCAACACCACAGTTTGAAAGCATCAATTCTCCAGCGCTCAGCCTTCTTTACAGTCCAACTCTCACATCCATACGTGAGTACTGGAAAAACCACAGCTTAGACTATATAGACCTTTGTCGGCAAAGTGTTGTCTCTGCTTTTTAATACGCTGTCAAGGTGTGTCATGGCTTTTCTTCCAAGAAGCAAGAGTCTTTTAATTTTGTGGCTGCAATCCCCGTCTGTAGTGATTTTGGAACCCAAGAAAATAAAATCTGTCACTGTTTCCACTTTTCCTGCATCTATTTATATCTCCCTGTTCTATGTTCTGACATTCCTATTACAAGCATCAGACCACCAGATCAGTCTCTTAACTCTGCTTTCATATTTTTCAAATCTGTGTCTGCTGCTGCTGCTAAGTCGCTTCAGTCGTGTCCGACTCTGTGCAGCCCGAGACGGCAGCCCACCAGGCTCCCCCGTCCCTGGAATTCTCCAGGCAAGAACACTGGAGTGGGTTGCCATTTCCTTCTCCAATGCATGAAAGTGAAAAGCAAAAGTGAAGTCGCTTAGTCATGTCAGACTCTTAGTGACCCCATGGACTGCAGCCTACCAGGGTCCTCCACCCATGGGATTTGCCAGGCAAGAGTACTGGAGTGGGCTGCCTAATCTGTGTCTAAACACCATTATAGATAATTCCACAGATCTAACTTCCAACTAATTAATTCTCTCTTTAGCTGGGTCTAATTTGCTATTTAGTTCTAATTAATTTATAAATTCAATTAATCTATTATTTTATTTCAACAAGTTCTACTTAAAAAAAAAAAAACCTTGGTCAGTTTTGATACTTCCATTTCTTCTCACACTTCCAAATCTCTAGTTTATATAAACTCCATAATTTAACTTCCTAAACATCTATTTATCCCACTTGTTACTTTTGATGATTTCACTCATGGAATCTTGTTTCCCTGTGTGTTTTGGAATTTTGGATTCTGTTTCTGGATACAGAACTTATGTTCAGTGGCAGCCTTTTCTGTGGGAATAAAAAGTGAAGCCAAGTTTGAGGGGGCAAACTTCCAGAAATAATTTATATTTTTGCTTCTGCCAAATTCTCTAGGACATTACCAATCTGGAATCACTGTAATTATTCAACTTCAGGTTCCCAGGAAACACAGATGGTATAAACTTCAACTCCAAGCTCATGGAAGCACACAGATCTATGGTTACAAATTCTCAAGTGAAACTACCCACCTCACCAGCAATCAACAATTTATCTATTCCCTTTATCAGGAAGAGAATGTTCCCTCTTGTCCGTACTTTCACTGAATGAATAACCCTGCAGAAGTCTTATCATGTGAGAGCCTCAGTTGCAGTTCCACATCTTGTCTCCTGTGCCTCACACGCTGCTACCAAACCCACATCTTTAAATTATGGAAAGAGGCAAAGTCCCTCAGGAGAAAGCAGCTTCAGCCAGTGAAAGGGCACAGCTCTAATTTCCAGCCCACTCTTGCTTCTCCCTTTTTTATACATGCAATTATGCATATACATTTAAAAAGGATATTCGCTATACTTTATCCAGCATTTCCATGTGTCTTGTATAACGAGGTTTTTTGGCTGTTCTGCTCACTATTATCGTCAGAAATGCAAGTTCGGAGTGATTTTCAAGGGTGACAAGAGGAACTCTACCAGCTTGCATAAGTCACTTCAGTCGCATCCAACTCTTTGAGACCCTATGGACTACAGCCTGCCAGGCTCCTGTCCACAAAATTCTCCACAAAATGGAGTGTGCTGCCCTGCCCTCCTCCACGGGATCTTCCCCACCCAGAGATGGAACCCAAATCTCCTACATTTCCTGCACTGACAGGTAGGTTCTTTACGACTAGTGCCAGCAGAACAAGAAATCAAGCCAGATCACCTCGAGTCACATTCAGCTTCGACTTTGTAAGTGATTCCCTAACATCATCCACAGAACAAGGTTGGGGGGTGCCGGCAGGGGGGGGTGCGGGGGGATTTCCCTGGTGGCTCAGTGGTAGAGAATCTGCCTGCCGATGCAGGAGACAAGGGTTCAGTCCCTGATCGGGGAACATCTCACATGCCATGGAGCAATTAAGCTGGCACACCACAACTGCTCAGCCTGCACTCTGGAGCCTGGAAGCCACTACTGTAGCCCAGCTCCACGAGAAGCCCCTGCAGCCAGAGAGGAGCCCCTGCGCTCCGCAACCAGAGAAACCCCGAGCAGCAACGGAGACCCGGCACAGCCAAAACTAAAACAAACAATTAAAAAGAACAAGGGTCCAGGACCATTCTCCACAACACTTGCCTTTCTCCAGAGCCCATCATTCCTGAAAGGCACTAGCAGGAGACCTTGTAGATAAAAGGTCAAGGATTATACACAAAGGTTATTTTTGCTCCTTCGTGTAATCCCACTAAAACCACAGCAAAGAAAAGGTTTTTAAGGCATACACCCATAAAGGCAAAAGGAACAGCAAAGAACCACAGAAGTAAAGCTCTGAAGTGGGAAAGCAAATGCACGAGTGGCCAGTGGCCACACAGACCCCTAAACTGGCTGCAGAGAAAGCTGGGAAGCTACATGATTCCTACCACCTACGTCTTCATCCCACTTTAGCGCTTGTCTTCTTCTGGCTCCCCCTCCACTCTGTATCTTCGGGGTCCCAAACCAAAAAGAAGGGCTCACTATACTCACCCTCTGTTTCAAAGTCCAATTCATGTCTTCCTCGCCCAGCAAGGGTGTCAAGTGCAAGGCTCGGCCTCTCAGTTGCCCATGTGGAACTGAAAACAGACTCAGGTGTATAAGTCACCACCCAGGGCCTCTGCAGTCACACAGATCCTGGCCTGGTAGGTATTCCCTATCTTCTTAGCTGTACAATGCTTTCAACCGGAGGTATTTTCTCTGTTTGTCCATCTTTTCCAGGCGCCTTCAGAAAGAGGGTTGATCCTGATCATCAAAAGAGGGAATCTCCATATCTACTTTGACCCAGTTTTTAAATATATTTTCAGGACTATATATAATAGCTCAAGAGGACACCGCCACACATACCCAGCAACTGAGATCACCAGTGCAGATAAGACTGCCCACAGGAAGTGTTAAAAGAACACTGACCCCAAAGCGGAGTCCTGAAGAAAGTTAACTTCCCTTCCAAAGGGTAAGTCAAAGGGAAAACAATCCCCTTTCAACCAACTTCATTATTTTAGACTCTTGTGACCTGCACTGCATCTCCTTGCCCTCAAATTCGTAGCCGGCAATATGGCTGTATGGGGAAATACGGTCTCTGAAGAGGTGATTAAGGTCTGTCACGGCCACATGGGCGGGGCTCTGACAGGACTGCTGTCCTTCTAAGAGGAGGAAGAGACATGCCCAGAGAGAAGTCTGCGTGAGGGCAAGCAAGAAGGCAGCTCTCTGCACGCAAAGGAGCAAGGGCTCACCGGGAACCAGTCCTGACAAAATCTCAGTCTTTGACTTCAAGCCTTTAGAGCAGTGAAAATTAATTTCTGTTACTGAAGCCCCTGAGTCTCTGGCATTCTGCAGCCTAAGCAGATTACTACCCAGACAGCGCCCGTCACCTGTGCAATGTGGGAAAGCTGGCTGGGACGTCACTCACGCTAGAAACAGTACCCACTGCCACCCAGCTCCACGAACAGGGCCTGACAAGCGGGCTCACACAAGGAATCCCAGGAAAACAGCAGTGAGAGAACAAAGCGCGTGGTGAGGAAGGAACTGGGAAAGCAGGGGCTCAGGAGAACAAGCCATCTCAACCTGCCCTCTTCAATTCTTCAGCCAGTCGGGGCAGAAGAGGGTGCGAGGGAAGAAGCCACACACCCACCCCGGAACTGAGGCACACGCAGCCCCTCCTGCTGGGAAAAGCCTCTCCCCAGACTCCAGGCCATTCTTCTACAAGCTTCTCCCATCCTCCCTACCTCCACTATCGCCACACGAGACCCCAGGATCCTGCCACGCCCAGAGCGTGTCTAGCGCACTGGCCGCACCAGTAGAGCCTGCTCCCCACAACCTTCAGCAAGAGCCTCAGCCCCGCCGGCGGTGGAGGCAGCGTGGAGCCTGCCTGGTGAGCACACACAGACGCGCACGTGCACATCCACCCCGAACCCCGACGCATCCCATCCTGGTCGGTCCACTGCCGCCTCCCTCCGTCGGCACAGACTCAGACGCGGGAAGCAGCCTCTCTGGAGCTCCTCAGACAGCAGGTCAGCGGAAGTGGGCATCCTTCCTGTCTGGACACCCTTCGTGAGGTGGGCGATTTCCAAGCTCTGTAACCTACCATTACACAGGGACACAAACACATACACACCACCACAACGCGGTATAACCGTGTGTAATCGTTTCTCGGTATCTATATGAAAATTCAAAGCATACATGCCCTGTGACTCTGGACTCTCTCTTGTCATCAATCCTTAGCAAACAATCTGCATAAACTGTGAGCAGCCAGAAAGCCCATCAATAGGAGACCAGACAAAACGCAGCCTACCTCCCAACTCTGAAATGTCACACTATAAAAGACGGAGGTGGATTCACATACACCGAAAAAGACTGCCAGTCAAATCTCTGAGCTTAAAAAGCCACGACGGGGACTTCCCCGGTGGTCCAGTGGTTAAGACTCCATGCTGCCACTGCAGGGGACACGATTCAATCCCTGGCCAGGGGATCTAAGATCCTGCATGCCATGCGGTGGGGAGAAAAACAAACACACACCACCGAAACCGTGACATGTGACAAGGTGGATGCAAGTTACGGAGCACGGTGAGCACAAGATGGGGACACAGAACAGTTCACCCTGCAAGATTACATCCCTTTAAAGCACAATGACAGCTTCCCTTGTGGCTCAGCTGGTAAGAATCCGCCTGCAACGCAAGAGACCTGGGTTCGATTCCTGGGTTGGAAAGATCCCCCGGAGAAGGGAAAGGCTACCCACTCCAGTATTGTGGCCTGGAGAATTCCACGGACTGTATACAGTAGGACACGACTGAGTGATTTTCACTTCACTACATTTCAAAGCACAATGTCAGGCTAAACTAACGTATGCTATTAAAAAAGGGCAGTGGTTACCCTCCAGGGTTTAGGGGTCAAGACTGGAATGGAGAAAGAGAGGGCTCAGTGCGGAACGGGCGAGCATCTCCATCTGGATGCTGATGACATCAGCATATTCAGTTTGTGAAAATTCCTCAACTTGTCACTTATGATAATTACATTATCCTATACATAATTTATACTTCAGTTAAATGTTTGGAAAAGAGTAATACCATTTTAGGTTAAAAAGAAAAAAAACAGCTTTCTGTCTTTCTGTAAGTCTAATACTTCTATAGATACACAGGTCAAACTCCACCAACCGGAGAAGGCTCATTTCTGGAGGAGGATTCAGTAGGCAGACAGAGCTGGCAAAAGACCATGGCTTCTCCTGTAATATCTAAATTTCTGCAACTAAATCTATATGTGTTACTTATAAAACTAAAAATTGACAAAAATTTTAAATGGGACAAGAAGTTATGGCCAAAGTGACTATCAACTACACCCCAGGTGGCCCACCAGGAGACCCCAGGATGAGCGGGGGTTTGGGAGGGGCTTTTCAGGGAGGGGAGACAGGACCACACTGGGCCGGCTCACCTCCCCCATGGAGTCCGGCAGGACTCACTCTCAGGCCGGGGTGAGGGCTTCACAGGAGGCACCAGCCACGCGGGAAGGGAAACCAGAATTCACCTGCCTCCTCTAGCCCTCTATTTTCTAAGCTCCAGAGCAGATGAACCCAGATTCCCTTCTGCCCTCAGGGCACCAAGGGCTCTCCTCTAACCCCTACTCTCTAGTGGTAAAAAATCTGTCTGCCAAGGCAGGAAACATAAGAGATGTGAGTTGAATCCCTGGGTCAGGAAGACCCCCTGGAAGAGGGCCCGGCAACCCACTCAATAATCCTGCCTGGAGAATTCCATGCACAAGAGCCTGGCAGGTTACAGTCCGTAGGGTCAGAGAGTCAGACATGACTGCAGCAACTAAGCAGGCAGGCACGCACTCACTCCCACCCAAGCCAGCGGTTCCAAGGGGGGCTCTGGTCTGCCTGGCCTGTGAGGCCCTGAAGGGAATGTCAAACCTGTACAGGAGGGTAATTCTCAAACAGAATACAGTAATGGTTTCTTAACCCAGGGTTGCCAGTCCAAGACTCTGAGAACTCACGCATGCTTTCCGAGTCAATGAGGGGAAAGAGGGAAGGAGGGCTGTTAGTGATACTGGACGTTAAAAGGCATTGTCCTCATACCTGCAAACACTGTGCTCCACTATACAGGCCAGGAGGAGAGAACATCCTGGCATCCACACTCAAGAGCAGCCACTTCCAAGTCAGCCTCCCGTTTTCATTGGTGCTTGTCTAGGAGGCAAGCAGCGGCCCCTCCCTCTCCTCGGATGGACAGANCCAGGGTGCTCGGCGGCCGGCCCGCCCGCAGGGCTCTCGGGGGAGGGCATGCTCGGTGCTCCGCTGGGCCCGCGTCGGCTGCCAGGTGCGCGCACAGGGACACCGAGCCCCCGGCCCCGGCGGGCGAAGCAAGATGCGAACCTGGCGGCGCACTCAGAATGGTGGGCGGGGGCGGCAGGCAGGCGGTCCGCCCCCTCCCCACCCCCGGGCAATCGCCGCCTCCCTGAAACCTGAACCACTTCTGGGAAAACTCAAGGACGCCAGGATTCTCTCCACGGTGGCCAGCGGCACTCCTGAAGCACAAATTTGAACCAAACCCTGACGCTGAAGCAGGAATCTCCCAGACTTTTAGAATCCAACCTTCTACCCTGAATCTTATGAGCAGAGTTTGAGTGTGTGAGTGTGAGTGTGTGTGTGTGCGCGCGCGCGCACCCGCGCGCGTGCACCCCTGGGGGGAAGCCATTAACCCTATCTCCCACAACTCTCTGTCCCTTTAAAATCATGAGAACATTCTAGATCAGGTTCTCAATCAGGTGATTTATGCCCTCTCCACTCCAAGCATTTTTGGTTTTCCGGATTACAAGTGCTATTAGCATTTTGTGGGTAGAGGCCAAGGGACACTGCAAACCATCCTACAATGAACAAGACACTCCCCCTTCCCACCTATACAAACACCAAAGAATCATGGGATCCAAACTGTCAACAGTGTCAAGGTTGAGCCAGCCAGGACCCTGCCTGAGGGCTGTCTGTCCAGTGTCATTCTCAAAAGAAGGATCCAGATCAGTTACCGCCTACCTAGGTCCCCAGATCCCAGTATCTGGTAAAGGGCCAGTATCTACAAGTAGATCTAGGGGACTCTGGTCCTCACCTGCACTACCCTAAGTTCCCAGGTAGGAGGCTGAATGCACAGGCACTCAAGGGAGGGCTTCCTGAAGGGAGGGGTGGGGTGGGGGGTGCAGGGAGGAAACCAGGGCTGTCATGTGGACAGTGGGCAGGGTCACACACAGCAGAAGCAAAGAAGTCATGCGCAGTGGCTAGAACAGGTAGGTGGAACCCGCCCGGTGCAGCACACCCGCCAAGGACAGCATGCTGTCCCCTGAAACAATGGGCAGGGAGCCAGGCCTTCACAAAATCCCACCCAGGGGGCCACAGTTACCTGGTATCAGTGCAAACAGTGAGTGTGCACCAAGTATGCACTCACTCTCACACGCACTCTCTATTTGCATTTTCCTGGGGGAAAGATCCACAGCGCTCATAGGATCCTCAGGGTGTATGATGGGCACACTTCACTGGGTTCCCTAGAAAGGAAGTTCCTTAGGCGAATGCCAGGAGAAGTCCAGGTGCTACCTGGGGGAATCGGGATGACCAGAAAGACCCTGTAGAGTAGTGGGTGCCCATCAGGGCCTCGTGTGGTTTCACCCAGGTGGACAGCCTGGGAGGCTGGGTGAGTGTCTCACATCATCTACCTTTTAAGTGTCTCTAAGAGCTGAGGGGAGTGCCCACTCCTCCCCAAGGAGCAGCCCGGCCAGCTAGCCAGGGCAGAGCCTGGAGTGCTTAGCAGGTACAAGGACACGGACACCCTTCCCCGGGAAAGGGTACCTGGGGCCGGTGACTCTCTGGTCTGCATCCCTGAGAGCTACCACTACACTGGGCCTGAGAGTCACTTCACTCATTGCATACCCACGTCCCCCGGAGGAAACTGGGCACATCTTTGGGTGGGAGAATAGTTGTCTACGAGAAAACCAGGGAGCAGTCAGGGCTTGTACTTTCTGATGGGACAGACAGAAATCTGGGCCTCCTCCCCAGCCAGGGACCCCTGACATTTCAGTCAGCATACTCTCCAACCCATAGGCCCTGATCTAAAGCCCAAGTACACAGACAGAGGTCAGGATTCTTGGGGGATACACAGATGTGTGTCTGGGATATCCTCTGCAAGGCAAGAGCCAATGACTTGTTTCCCAAGGACACTTGGCCAGGCACGGATCACAGAAGACTTGCAAAACTCACTAATACTGATCTTGTATCAAGCACTGTACACCATGACCGTAGCATCCATTCTGCCTTTTCGAATAGGCCTGCAGCGTCTAATATGGTAGCCACTAGCCAAATGAGGCTACTGAGCATATAAAGTGTACAAAGTCTGAACTGAGACATTCTGTAAGTATAAAATATGCCGTGCATTTTGACGACAGTAAAGAATGTAAAATGTCTGTTTTAATACTGACTACAAGTTGAAATGACTGTGTCATATACATTAGGTTAAATAAAATATACCATTAAAGTTAATTTGCCCTTATTATGGGGCTGAATGTGTCCCCTCAAAATTCTTAGGTTGACACTCTAATGCCCAGTGTGATGGGATTTGGAAAACGTTAGAGGTTCATGAGGGTGGAGCCCCCTTGATGGGGTTAGTGAACGTTAAAAAAAAAAAAAAAAAATCAAATCACAGTGCCCCCAGTATCCCCACGTGAAGCACCAGGTAAGGCCGTGTGAGGAAGCAGTGAGAGCACAGCCATCCGGAAGCCCTCACCAAAACCTGACCATGCTGACATACCCGCCGCAGACTCCCAGCCTCCAGACTGTGAGAAAAGAGTTAGGTCACACAGCCTGTGGCATTCTGCATAGCGCCCTGAGGAGGCTAAGACACACCTGTTTCTTTTTCCTTTTATTAACAAAACTACCAGAAAAGTTTAAAGTCTTCTATGTGGTTCCCTCTCTCTTTCTGTTTCACAGGGCCATCCTAGACCTTCCTTCAACAAGGAGGCGGGGGCACTTCTAAACAGCAAGCCCAGGGTCTGAAGGAAGCACACCCAGGAGAATGGAGGACCAGCAGGACCAGCTCTGGCCTCATCGGGGTCTGCTGAGGCTCCTCCCATAGCTCCTCACAAGTCAGGCAGTGGCCACCAGAGGACTGGTTGATGGGACCACAAGAAACACACCGTGACTCCCACCTTCCTACAGTAGAGAATCCGTCTGCAATGCAGGAGACCTAGGTTCGATCCCTGGGTTGAAGCTCCCCTGGAGGAGGGCATGGCAACCCACTCCAGTATTCTTGCCTGGAGAATCCCCATGGACAGAGGAGCTTGGCCGGCTCAGGTCTAAGCACACACACACAAGCACTGCCCAAGCCAGGGAAGAGCATGGAAATCCCAGGGACCCAATCCCACCCTGCCTCACCTAATCAGGGGGGGACCTGAGACTGGTCAGGACAGAATAGTTAATTAGGGAAGAGGCCAGCTCTGAAGGCCCGGTCTTGGAAGAGCCCAGCACCTCCAGGAGGGATCCAGAGACAGCCACGTGAGCCGCTGCTCGCCTAGTAAAGTAGGCTAGCTGCAGCCCTTCCCTCTAGAGGCCAATGTCTTCCTTCACTTCAGAGATCTCACTTGGGAGAAAAGCATCTCAAAGCAAAACTTCAAAGGCAGAGAAAGGAACAGGTTCAACACCACGGACACTTTGCTTCTGTGACACAAGAAATGGCTCCAAAAGATCCATGACTCCCTTCCATATTGTGACCAAGTACCAATAAAGCGCCGCTTCCCAGGTGGCTAGCGGTAAAGAATGCGCCTGCCAATGCAAGAGATCCAGGCTGGCTCCTTGGGTCGGGAAGATCCCCTGGAGGAGG
>SJYQ01093272.1:0-41630 GCA_006410935.1 Redunca redunca
GGACTGCAGCCCACCAGGCTCCTCCATCCATGGGATTTTCCAGGCAAGAGTACTGGAGTGGGGTGCCATTGCCTTCTCCGCAGTGAGCTCTGACACTGGCTCGTGTGATAATCTAGATTTGAATGTGGTGTAGGTAATGGAATTACATTGGTTGGCTTGGTTGATCAGCAGTCAGCATGGCTTTGTGGCTCCGCTCAGGTCGACTGTAAATATCAGGCAAAAATCCAGCCATGAATTTGTCACCCAAAGAAAAAGGCAGTACACTCAGTCTGGCGTAGAAGGCCAGAGGAACAGGGATTAACACATGGAGATGGGTCCCTGCCTTGTATTCGTGATCAGTCAGGGAACATGATAATTTTTAGTCTACTGTCTAGGATGTGTTTTATTCTATAACAGTGGCTCTCAGATGGTGATACTTTGGCCATCGGAGACTATCCCAGCCTTTACTTTCCAAGGCTGTTGGCTTCTATAGTTTGAAATATGACACTGCATATAATCTCTCCTAGCGTCAGTTTTGTTGAAGTGCTTCTTGGAGGTTCTATCAAAAAGACTAGTTTATTTGTTTTATTTGCATGACTTCTAAAAAATTGAAGTTAGTTGATTTTTTATTGGAGTTCATAGTTGATTTACAATATTGTGCTAGTTTCAGATGTACAGCAAAGTGCTTCAGTTATATATATCTTTTTTTTCAGATTATTTTCCATTATAGGTTATTACAAGAGGTCCAGTATTGTTCTCTATGTTACATAGTAAATCCTGTTACGTGCCTGGTTATGTACAGTAGTTTGTTAATCCTATACTCTATAATTCATCCTTCTACCCCACTTTTCTCTTTGGTAACCATAAGTTTGTTGTCTATGTCTATAAGTCTATTTCTGCTTTGTATATATATATTCATTTGTATATATATATATTCATTTGTATTATTTTTTATATTCCACATATAAGTCATATCATCTAATGTTTGTGACTTACTTCATTTAGTATGATATTCTCTAGGTCCATCTATATCCTTGCAAATGGCAATATTTCATTCTTTTATATGGCTGAGTAATACTCCATTGTGTGTATGTGAAGGGGGGCACATCTTAAACTGGTCATCTATTAATGGACATTTGGGTTGCTTCCATGACTTGGCTGTTGTAAATAGTGTTACTATGAACATTGGGGTGCATGTGTCTTTTCAAATTAGTTTTTGTCTTTTCCAGATATATTCCCAAGAGTGGGAATGCTAGATCATATAGTAGCTCTATTTTTAGTATTTTGAGGAACCTCCACGCTATTTTCCACAGTGGCTGTACCAATTTACACTCCCACCAATAGTGTAAGAAGGTTCCCTTTTCTCCACACCTTCTTCAGGATTTATTATTTGTAGACATTTTGATAATAGCTATTCTTACCAGTGTGAGGTGATACTTAGGAACAATATTGAGCATCTTTCATGTCTTCATTGGAGAAATAGATCTTCTACTCATTTTTGATTGGGTCGTTTGTTATTTTGATGTTGAGTTGTATATTTTGGAAATTAACCCTTCGTCAGGCACATTGTTTCCAAATATTTTCTCCCATTTCATAGGTTGTGCTTTTGCTTTATTGATGGTTTCCTTTGCTATGCAAAAGCTTTTAAGTTTAATTAGGTTCCATTTGTTTACTTTTGCTTTTATTTCTTTTGCTTTGGGAAAGTGACCTAAGAAAACATTGCTATAATTAATGTCCAAAAATGTTTTGCCTATTTTCTTTTCCAGGAATTTTATGATGTTATGTCTTATATTTAAGTCTTTACACCTTTTGAGTTTATTTTTGTGTCCTAACTTCACTGATTTACATGCAGCTGTCCAGCTTTTCCCAATACTAGTTGCTGAAGAGATTTTCTTTTCCCGTTTATTTCTGCTTCCTTTGTTGTAGATTAAACCGTTGGCATATGGGTTTATTTTTGGGCTCTCTCATCTGTTCTGTTGATCCATACATCTGTTTTTATCCCAATAGCATGCTGTTTTGACTATTGTAGCTTTGGAAGAAAAGTTATGACCAACCTAGATAACATATTCAAAAGCAGAGACATTACTTTGCCAACTAAGGTCCGTCTAGTGAAGGCTATGGTTTTTCCAGTAGTCATGTATGGATGTGAGAGTTGGACTGTGAAGAAGGCTGCGCGCTGAAGAATTGATGCTTTTGAACTGTGGTGTTGGAGAAGACTCTTGAGAATCCCTTGGACTGCAAGGAGATCCAACCCGTCCATTCTGAAGGAGATCAGCCCTGGGATTTCTTTGGAAGGAATGATGCTAAAGCTGAAACTCCAGTACTCTGGCCACCTCATGCGAAGAGTTGACTCATTGGAAAAGACTGATGCTGGGAGGGATTGGGGGCAGGAGGAGAAGGGGACGACAGAGGATGAGATGAGATGGCTGGATGGACGTGAGTCTGAGTGAACTGCGGGAGGTGGTGATGGACAGGGAGACCTGGCATGCTGTGATTCATTGGATCAGAAAGAGTTGGACACGACTGAGCGACTGATCTGAACTCAACTGAATATTGTCTTAAGTCTGGGAGGGTAATGCTTCCAGCTTTGATTTCTTCCCCTCACCCCTCCAGGATTATTTTAACAATACAGGGTCTTGTGTTGTTCCATATAAACTTTAGGAATATTTGTTCTAGTTCTGTGAAAAATGTCATGGGTTATTTGATAGGGATCATGTTAAATCTATAGATTGTTCTGGGTAATCTGGCCATTTAAACATTACTTCTTCCAGTCCATAAGCATGGGATATCTTTCTATTTCTTTGGGTCTTCAGTTTCCCTTATCTGTGTCTTATAGTTCTCAGCATCTAGGTCTTTNTGCGGGAGGTGGTGATGGACAGGGAGGCCTGGCATGCTGTGATTCATGGGATCAGAAAGAGTTGGACACGACTGAGCGACTGATCTGAACTCAACTGAATATTGTCTTAAGTCTGGGAGGGTAATGCTTCCAGCTTTGATTTCTTCCCCCCACCCTTCCAGGATTATTTTAACAATACAGGGTCTTGTGTTGTTCCATATAAACTTTAGGAATATTTGTTCTAGTTCTGTGAAAAATGTCATGGGTTATTTGATAGGGATCATGTTAAATCTATAGATTGTTCTGGGTAATCTGGCCATTTAAACATTACTTCTTCCAGTCCATAAGCATGGGATATCTTTCTATTTCTTTGGGTCTTCAGTTTCCCTTATCTGTGTCTTATAGTTCTCAGCATCTAGGTCTTTCACCTAATGATTAGGTNTTTTTTTTTTTTTTTTTTTTTGCTTTCTGGCGTTTCATTGTTAGTGTAAACAAATACAACAGATTTCTGAATATTAATCTTGTATCCTTGTACTTTGCTGAATTTGTGTTTTAGTTTTAATAGTGTTTATGTGGGGTCTTTAAGTGACATGACTTTTTAAAATTGCAACGAATATTGTCCCTGTCATAAAGAGTAGAGCAACTCTTTTGAATTAAGACCATGGTCCCATATGGAGCCAAACTGTTGCATTTTTTATTATATTCTTGATCCAAATTAATCAATTACTCTACTAACTCTACCGCAACTTTCATCTGTAAAATGGAAATAACAATAATACCTACTTTATGGAGTCATTATAGACATTCATTGATGGAATGCATGTAGGATATACTCAAGACTAGTGCCTGGTACCACAGGAATACTCAGAGATGTTAGGTGGGTTTCTTTGTTGCCTTTTTTTTTTTTAATTGCGGAAGCCACTCAGACAGCACTGTCCAGCAGCAACAAACAAGTCACATATATCATTTTAAATTTTCTGATAGCCACACTAAAATATTTAAAGATAAACAGGTGAAATTAATTTTAATAACATGTTTTGTTTAACCTCATGTATCCAAAATACTATCATTTCAACGTGTAGGACTAGCCACATTTCCAGCAGAATGGCCATATGTGTCTGCTGATGGTTGGGCCTCTAATATTTATCTCAAGGCCGTAACAACTGATGAATCACGTAATTAAAAAAGTTTCTATTCCAACACTACACAACGTGCAGTGATTTGAATAAAGACTTTCTTTTAATAGTGAGTGAAGATGCTACTTTAGCCCATAACAGGTAGGTTTCATTGTTAATCATGGTTAAATCCTCTTTCTGTAGAAGGCCTTTCTGTAATCACCTTCACCCAAAACTGTCCATAGCTGCAGGGAGAGAGCAGCCTGCAGACATGGAGCATTCTCAGATTTTAGTTTTATAGCCATGGTTCAATAAGTAAACTTTGAATGCTCCAGGCTACTGGGAATTTCATATTCCCTCATTATTATCTTGTTTACTCATGCAGCAACCAAACCATACATACCTCTTAAATGTATGACAAAACTCACGTCCCCAGGACCTTAGGTGCAATATTATAGATCACAATGTTTACCCTGGAGTTTATTATTATTCTTATAATGGACTCTAGCTTTGTCTAATTGCTATTCTATATACAGCCTATAAAATATCGTGCACATCAGCTTTTCCGTGGTCGGTAATTATGTTACTTTTGATATTCTCTCATTTGCCCCCTTCAACCATGATAGTCCTCTCCCACATCTTATGGACTAGATCTTACAAACAGTATGAATAGTTTTCAAATTTCCTTTGACTCAAACTGACAGATTAAAAACTAATTATTCTCTGTAATATTTTTACAATAAAAACTTAAGTTGAATTGATTTATATACACTTCCAGCCAGCACATTTGCAATTCAAGGTTAAAATTGTTCTTGAAACAGCACCAGTTAAAATGCAATTACAACTCCCCAAGCAGGGATAAAAGAAGGAAATGTTTTACATATTCACTTCAAAAGTTAAAAAGTCAATTTAATATTACAGAAATAAAAACTTTCATTTATTTTCCCTAAATGATAAAGAGTTTGTTAATTATATGCAAGGTAAATCCAAGTGTGTTTATTACGTGCCTCTGGAAAAGAAAAGGGAAAGAAAAGTACAGGCTTTGTGAGGTGAATTCTGTTTTCTGTTTGCACCTCCTGTCTTGTTCATAGTTCCTGATTCTTCCTATGTTGGGTTGTGTCTTTCCAGAGTGCAGAACAACGTGAATAGATGTATATTGCCAGTAGTGAAATGGCAGTAGTGGGCGCCCTGCATGGTAGGGTCTTTGGAGGGCAGCTAAAAGGAATGGTTTAGAGTCGTCTGTACTAACATCAAATTCCGTTTGTCCATTACAGTATTGCTCTTTCAGTGAATAATACTGAAGCCCTGATGCGTGTGGCACAAAGTGACTGAAAGTGTGAAAACCAGAGTCACATAGACCCAGGCTTCTAATCCTCACTTCACCTCTCTCAGTTTCTGTGTGATTCTGAGCGAGTGGCTTAATGCCTCTAAGCCCAAGTTCCTACTCAGTCAAAACAATATAATACAAAACTAAAAAACGATGATAAACCGCCCACAGTACTGGATCTATATGAGGATTAAGTAGGAGAAAGCAGATAACATTCTTAGCACATTGTGCCTAATCAACGCTCAGTAAATATTAGTTTCTAGTGTTAGTGATATCATAATGATATTATGAATAATGTCACTGTAATGTTGTTACTTTGATCCAAGACTTAGTTAGCAAAACAGTGTTTATGAAGTGCTTGACAATGGTACCTGGCACGTAATAAGTTTGATAAGATGCAAATATTCATGATACATATACATAGACACATTATATATATACAGTGAATATATAATGACATTTTACATGTAACTACATATGTATTGTTTACTATATATATATATATATAATGTACATTGTTAATATATATGTCTATATATACTATAAGAGAGAAAAGGAAAAAGAAGCTGCTGAGAACTTCTTATGGTTGTTGTAAGCTTAGCACACAATCATAGTTACTACATTCTTCACAAAATAATAATAGTAATGACAGGTGGGCACAGTGGTAAAGAATCCACCTGCCAGTGTAGGAGACTCAGAGGACTTGGGTTTGATCCCTGGGTTGTGAAGATCCCCTGAAGGAGGAAATGGCAACCCACTCCAGTATTCTTGTCTGGAGAATCCTGTGGACAGAGGATCCTGGTGAGCTACAGCCCGTGGGGTCGCAGAAGAGCCAGACACAACTTATGCACTGATGCGTGTACTAATGACAGTAATATTTACTGAGTACCTTTTCTGTGTCAGCAATTATTCCAGGCAGGAAAATGCTTACTGATAATACCTGTCTAAAGGTGTTGGACCAAGGTACATTTGAGAAGGATCTCGCGTACATTTTAGAAGGATCCCTGTGTTAGCTAGATCTAGAAGAATGTAGTTGTCTAGATCTAGAAGAACTGAACAGATTACACACCAAACGTGTGGACCAATCAGAGGCCGGAGAGATGCAGCTTTGCAGTTTGTTCTACGTCTTGTGCTTTACATGGGGCTGCCTTGTTGCCCAACTCTTCGAGGCACCTTCCTGTCGTTGCCTGCCCTGTGAGTGGCGTCCCATGGAATCCAGCAAAGTCAGAGTCCTGGTGGTGGCCAGGTTTACCTTTAGCAACTGTGGGTTTCAAGGCAAGGATAAGGACTGAGGGACAACATGCAGCAGCTGTGTGATGAGCTGCAGAAGTTGTCTGGTCCAGATGACCGCTGACCTCCTGCCCAAGTGAAAAATATAGGTTCCCCTTGCCAGTCTGGAGACCATGGACGCTTCCACTCAATGGCCAAGCATGCCCGTCACCAGCAGGAGAGGCCACTGACAGTTTTTATCCAGCTGAGAGGAGTGACAGTTTTCGTAAACACTGCCAATACCGAAGGACATTTGATGAGACTGCTAAGCTTGTCCTCCTTTTTTTCCTCTTTTATGCGACTGTCAAGAGAAGCTATGATCCAGGTGACAATATGATATCACCCAGGTCATCAGTTCACTCTCAGAACCATCACGTCCTTCCTTTGAAATCTTCGGGCAAGTTGAGTTAATGACAAGGATGTGGCTGAGCTTTTAAGCCATTGCATGTCATTAAACTGTTAAGAGCAGTTTGAGCAAAATCACTTCTGTGTTGAATTCAGAACCTGCCTCTTTTTACAGTTATATGACTAATTCTTTCCTGAGGCATCAGAAATAAACTTTTCAGGAGTACTAAATGAGAGCTGTGAAAGAAGCAAGTATTCGAGAGAATAAACAAACCTTGGAGTCACATTGCTGAGGGTCTCCCAGGCCATCCTTTCCTGGCATCCCAGAGATGAAAGTATTTGATGACAGATGGCTGTCCCTTCTAAAAATTTCTGGTCTAACTTGCTATGTATGACAGCCCACTCTTCTTTAAAAAAAAAAAAAAAAAAATCACCCTGAAGTTAAGGAATTCCTTCCTCTATTCAACTCACGTCTCTTAAGGCTTTAATGCAAACCAGTTTTCTCTTATTTGGCCTTCTCCGGACGTGGATAAGAGCTGGTCGTCATCTTTCACATACAAGGCCTTTAATCAAATTACTCCTTACTCGCCTTTTCTTCAGGCGAAACAATTCCACCTTTCCACCCGGGATTGTGCTCCTTCCCTTTCATCAAGTTAGTTGGTCTTTCCCTTGACTGCCTTCAGAAGGTCTTTGTTAATTCCTTTCATGTAATTTTTAGGAGTTACTTTCTCTGAGAAAATCCTGAAAGCTCCTCTCACTTTGAGACGCTTACAGTTCTGAGTTTGGTAGTCTCTACCAAGTGTGTGCACCTTGCTAGGTTGAGTTGATTTTTCCCTTTCAGCACCTCCAATTATTTTCATCTGAATAGGTCACCTGTGGACAGAGTAAACAGTCCAGTTTTCTTAATTATTCTGCTTTTATGGCCTTTGTCCCTTCACGATACATAAACAGGGACCATCAGAAGGAAGAATGGAAGAAAGACAAATTCTAAATAGCAACCATGTGAGTTGTTAGACGTTCTATGAATTGTAGAGAACTAGAATAAAAAGGGAATAGTAGGCTACTTTTACGTGAAAGACCACCCTGCTTCTGTTCCCTTGAGGAAAAAGCAGAAAAGGTTTCATGGTTTATTATCACTTTCCGTGTGCAGGAGAATTGGGAGAGGAAGTGGAATGATGAGTGAATCTGTATACTTAAATGATTTTCCTTGACGGTGTAAATTCAGTGCCTTTTCATGCAAACAGAGGAGTTTCAGACTGTAAGCCAGTCATTTCCTGTCATTCTAGGAGGCTTTTAGAGAAACTCTGGGGTTCGTTCCAGGCTTCAAGACGTCCATCCAGAAATCCCGGTCCTAATTCTCTTATTATCCATTGGCTTAACCACCTCCTGGTCCTGTAAGTTTAGGGAAGCCACTCCATCTCATCTCGGGAAGTGGCTTTCTATTTTCCCTTGTAATCCTCTCCTGCAGAAAGCATTCTGATTTGGCATTCTAGGAGCCAGTTGGGCCAGAAAGAGTTCATTCAGTTTCTCTATTTATTTCATTTTTAACCCCAGCTCAAGGAGTTGGTGTTTTGGTGGCTGGACATTATATGTTATGCTCCATTTCTTTGGTTACAAGAGTATCTTTGTGGCCCACTGAGAACAAATCTCTGTCACTTAGCCCCTGTTCTATTCCTCTTATATAATAGAATGATCTTTTCTTAAAAAAACAAAATTATTGGAGTGTAGTTGCTTTACAATGCTGTGTTAGCCTCTGCTGTACAGAAATGAATCAGCTCTACTTATACATATATGCCCTCTTTTTAAGATTTCCTTCCCATTTAGGTCACCACAGAGCATTGGGTACTGTTCCCTGTGGAGATGCTCGTTAGTTACCTGTTTTATACATAGTAGTATATATATGTCTCCCAATTTCCCAATTCATCCCACTGCCACCCTCTACCCCTTGCTGTACATATGTGTGTTCTCTACCTGTGTCTATTTCTGCTTTGCAAATAGGTTCATCTGTATTATTTTTATAGATTCTATATGACCTTTTTTATGCTATGCAGAATGTTGAGGGCCACAAAGAATCCTTTTTGATAGTATAAATAGGATCCTGGAGTCCTGAATTTTTCTTTGATTTCCCCTAAACGTTTAGACAGCAGTCTTGAGGAAAATGTTTCCTAGTAATATTAATGATAATGACACCTAATCTTTACTACGGGCTTACTGGCTGCTTCATAGATTTTAATCTTTTTAACAGTCTTAAGAAAGGCAGTACTAGTATCATATCCATTTTATAGATGAGGAAACCTGTGTTACAGAAAGCTTGAATAATTTGCGTATTGATTACCCATCTGGTAAATGTTGGAACTTAAGTAGTTTAACCTGCACATCATGGGCTTGCCAACTTTGTGACTTAGTAACTGCTGAACTGTATCCCTAGTATATAAGAAGGTACTTAGTAAGAATTATTGATAAATTGCGAATATTTCTAAAGTTCTTCTGTTCTTGGAACTGTTTTAAAGACCATGCATGGATAATCTCATTTACTGCTGACCCAAACCCTATCCGGTCGATGTTGCAGTAATTCTCACCATTTTACAAAGGCAGATTTGAAGGTCAAGAGAAGTTAAACAACTTTCTCAGGGTCACAGAGTGGTTGAGCCATGGAGCTAGAATTCCCACCCAGGAAGTCTGAGTCTCAAACTTACCAGGTTCACTATAAAACTCTGTAGTGCTTCCTGTAATACAGAAATTCTTGCCAGGGATCGGGGCAGGGATGGCTGGGGGGTTGCTGCAGAAAGACCCGGCCTCTTGTCTGAGACACGAGCTGCAAGACTTCTAAGCATCTTCCAATGAAGTGTTTTCCTTTTCAGTTGACAGAAAAGAACCCACAGCCGGATAAGCCCACTGGCAGTGATTCCAGCAGGCAGCCTGTGTCTGGCTGAGTCTGTCCCACTCGACTTTGGGCACCTCCCAGCACCTTGTGTTCTCATCACCCCTCCTGGGTTTGGACCATGTAGCCTTCTAACCAAATTTGTTTTTTCTCCTTTTCTCTGGTTCTGTGTTCAGCTCGAGGCTTTTTATTCCATCTTCACCACGGAGCAGCAAGACCACGTCAAGTCGGTGGAGTATCTGAGAAATAACTTCCGGCCACAGCAGGGCCTGAATAACAGGGTGGTGTACAAGTCTGCCGTTCGTGACGCCTGGAACCACGACACAACAGACTTCTTAGAAAACCCACTGGGGACGGAAGCCTCTAAAGGTACATTTGGATTCAGTGCCCTTGCCCAGAGGAAGATTTCCTTATCATAAATTACTTTAAGTAAAAAGCAGTTCGGAACCAGCCAAGAATTGGAACTTGGCATTAAAAGCATGTTTCTCTGCTAAAAGAGACTTGTCTGGGTGATAAATAGAAGCATTTGTGGGAATAACTTCAGTTAAATAGATATGTTCAGAATTGCCCTTTTGACTAGCGAAATATCAGTCCTTCTCTCTGTAATTTGACCTTGTAGCGTCAGCACTAAACTCGTTGATGTGTTAAAGCTTTTTGGTGTCTTACTTTTTAACTGTTTCCCTGCTGCAATCGGGTGTTTGTCTCTGAGCTCAAACATTAGGACCTCAGACTTGCTTTCAACACCCCAGGTCTTCAGCTTTCTTACTAACTTCCATACTAGGCAAGAAGTTCCCCTCCAGCTGTCCACCTCCACCAGACATCACGTAACCTTTTAGATCTATTGTTCAATTCCCAGATCTGAAAAACATACGTTTCATAACTTGCTTGTATCCTAATCTTTTTCCATTTCTCCTTTCTCATGGGAAACGGTCATGAATTTCTCTCCCAGGAAATTGGAAAGTCTGATTCTACCCTCACAGCCTAACCTTCAAGCTCTGTGATTTGTCATAAAATCACAGAGCTCAGGAAACCCTTGGAGGAATAAGGCTTGTCAAAGTCCCAGTATTTGGAAGGGAGGAAGGAAAAAGAAGGTATTTCCTTTGGGTCTGAAAAGATGGGTCTTTCCCAAGTCAGTTCTCTCCTTTGAAATAGTGAGCTTGGGTGATGTTGGAAGCATATATTTCATTTACTGACGTTGACAGTAGACTGGTATTTTTAGCGTCATCAGTTATATGCAAGGGCTTTATTTCGGGAGTGTACATACCTCCAATAAAAGGGACCAGTTTACTGGCATATGACCTTTATAGGAACAAGAGGAGTGAGTTGATATTCCAGAAATAACTGCATTGATGTGTCCTTTGATGATAAGAATGAGCCCATTTTCCAGGCTCATGTATCTGCAAAGGAACTAAAAGAAGGGGAAAGGGAGTTTTAACAATGTGATCATCTTCTTCCGGTCGGTATAGTTTTGTCAGAGGACGATGCGAAGAAGCTAGTCTTGCCAGGTTCCGTCAAGACATACTTGAGAATCAACTAATTTGGGGCTGACACTTTGTCAAGGGCATCATTTATCAACTGGGAACAGCAGGAAGGCTGAGAAGCACGCAAACCTGTAAAATATCTTGGATTGGACTGGCATGAAGAACCTCATTTGGCCTATTTTTTTTTTAATCCAAGTTAAAAATAAAGCAAACGGCCAAACTGTAAAGCTTTCTCCCAAGAGAACATGCTTGGGGAAAGGAGGACTCTTAGGGCTGACTATGTCGGAAGAGGTGGGACATTTGCAGGATGGGGAATTTATATCACAAGTGAGTGTAGGATCTGGTAGCTTGGAAATGCTGACGTTATGACAGTTACAAAGTTCTTTCCTAATAAATGGGCTTGACCATCTGATATACCAGCTGTGCAGAGAGGGTGCATCGTCCTTCTTACCCAAGGAAATTAGAGAGGACACTGGTTTCCATTGCGTTAAATTGTCAGAGTGGGCAGTATCCTCCACCAAATGGGCTTTCTCTGATTTTGAGCAGAACCAAGGACCCATCCTTAGGTAGAGGGAATCAGTTCTTCATCTTCCAAGGTTACAGTGATCATGGTGTGCATCCTTTGCTGACTCTTGAGATGTTTGAATATTAAAATGTTTTGTGATCTTTCTAGAGACAGAGATGTAGACAGTCTTCTTTTTTATTTTTTTAGCATAGTGTTGGAGTGTAAGCTACAGAAAAGTGTACACACGGTATGCATACAACTTGGTATCTTTTCAGAAACTGAATATACTTGAGTGACACACACTCAGATCCAGAAACTAACATCACATCAGCTTCCCAAAGCACATTCCTCTCCCCATTCCTAGTCACTGCCCATTCGCAAGGATAGCTGTGATCATAGTCTTGCCTCCTGATCAATTTCATATAAATAGAATCAGTTCGCCAAGTTCTTCTGTATGTCTTGCTTCTGTTGCTTTACACTGCTTTGAAGAGTCATCTATGCTATTTCATGTAGTTGTAGTTTGTTCTTGTTGCTGAATTTCAGTGTGTGACTGTACCTGAATTTACCCATTTTAATATACATGAATTTATAGGTTTATTTTCATGTTTTGGTAATTATGAAAGTTTTTTTTTTTTTTTCTAATTGCTTATTTGGCGGTGCCAGGTCTTGGCTGCTAAACATGGAATCTTTTTAGCTGTGGCCTGGGAACCCTTAAGTGAAGCATGTTGGGACCTAGTTCCCTGACCAGGGATCAAACCCGGGTCTCCTGCATTGGAAGCATGGAGTCTTAAGCCATCAGGGAAGTTCTTGAACATGCCTTTTAACCAGCACGTGGACACATCTCTGTTGGTTATGCACCCTGTAGTAAAATGACTACAGCCTAAAGGATACATGTACGTTTGGATCTGATTAGAAACTGACCAGTTTCCCAGAATGACCATATATACCACTTTACAGTTCTGTCAGTGATGTAAGAAAGTTTTGTCTTTTTTTTACGCTTTTTTCAAGGCTTAATTTACATGTCATAAAGTTCAGGTGTAGTGAATGTGCAATTCAGTGACTTTTATCAAACTTACAGTTGCTCAGGCATCACTACATCTACTCTTAGAGCATCTCTTCACCCCAGCGAGTTCCTTCATGCCTGTTTGCAGTCAGTTCTTTCTCCTAACCTCAACTTTGCTTTTGACTTTAGGGTTTTAGGATTTATCCATGTTGTAGGTCAATAGCTCATTTCATTTTACTGCTGAATAGTATCCCTGTTTGATTTTTTTTTAATAACAGCTTTATTGAGATTTAATTTGCATGCCATATAGTTTATTCTTTTACAGTGTACCCTTCAGTGGTATTCTGTATTCACAAAGTTGTGTGATCATCACGAGTATCTACTGTAGGACTTTTTGTCACCCCCAAAAGAAATTCCATTTTTCTTAGCAGTCACTCCTTTTTCTCCCATGCCTGCTTCCTGCCCAGGTCCAGGAAACCAGTACTGTGCTTTTTGTCTGTATGGAGTTGCCTGTTAGGGAGATTGCACATAAGTGGAATCCTCCAATACTTGACTTTTTCATCTCTGGCTTCTTTCACTTAGCATCATATTTTCAAGATTTATCCATATTTGCACATGTGTCAGAATTTCATTTCATCTTATGAACAAACTATTCATCATTGTATGGATATACCACATTTTGCTTATCCATTTGTCACTTGATAGATCCCAGTGTTGGCTCATTATGAATATTGTTGCTTTGAACTTTCATGTTCACATTTTTTTGTGGATGAATGTTATCATTTCTCTTGGATATAAGCCTCGGAGTAGAATTGCTGCGTCACAGGGCAACTCTATGTTTTCCTTTTTTTTTTTAAGAACTGCTGAACAGTTTTCCCAAAGCAGCTGTACCAGTCTACACTCCTGTCAGCATCGTGTGAAGGTTCTGATTTCTCCACATCTTCACCAACACTTGTTATATATCTTTTTTGTTGCAGTCATCCTGAGGGATATGAAACAGTATCTCTTTCTAGTTTTGATGTGCACTTTCCTGATGACTCCTGATGTGTCTGGTTTGTATATTTATGTGTGTATTTACTGGGCTGTGGCACACTGGATGTTTTCAGTTGCAGCATGTGGAATCTGGAGTTGCAGCCTGCAAGCTCTTGAACTGCAGCGTATGGGACCTAGTTCCCCAACCAGGGATGGAAACCAGGCCCCTTACATTGGGAGCGCAGAGTCAGCCACTGGCCCACCAGGGAACTTTCTTCCCTATTGCATTTAAAAGATATTTCTATTTGTCTTAGATATCATAGAACCATGGTCCACATGACGAAACGCTCCTCCTTGTATCCCCCCAAGAAAACTCAGATATTTCCATGGCACCAAAGGCTGAAAGCCAGCCACCAGTGCTCGCACTTATCAGAAAGCCTGGAGGGCTTGGATTATTGAGCTTAGTGACCTGAGTGGAGAAGAGCCGATACAAAGGAAGATCCCTTTATTTATTTATCTTTGGCTGTGGCAGGTCTTCATGGCTGTGTGGGCTCTCCTCCAGGTGTGGCAAGTGGGGGCTGCTCTCTAGCTGCAGCGTATCGGCTTCTCATTGCAGTGGCTTCTCTAAGGAGAAGTGGGAGCAAAATCTCTAGGGCATGTGGGCTTTCCTAGTTGCAGCTCCAGGGCTTTAGAGTGTACACTCAATAGTTGTGACACTTGGACTTAGTTGCTCTGTGGAATGTAGAATCTTCTTGAATTAGGGATCGAACTCATGTCTCCTACACTGGCGGGTGGATTCTTTACCTTTGAGTCACCAGGGAAACCCAGTAAGCTTTTCTGATCTAGGACCAGGTATTGGGCCATGCGATCTCTTGTTGCAACTACTCAGCTCTGCCTCTGTAGCATCAAGGCAGCTGTAGATGGCACATAAATGAGTAGGTGTCGAAAATGTCTTCTAATAAAACTTTATTTATAATAATAGGTGGCAGCCCAGATTTAGCCACGGAACAATAGTTTACATACCCCTGCTCTCGGGGATGGCTCAGACTTAGATGGAGAAATCCAATCTTAGGCACGTTTGAAGGTATTTTCATGGTGGCCATGACTGTGAAAGTGTCCATGGCTTGGTTCTACCTTTCCAAGACACTGCAAGAGGTTTATTAGCTTGGTAACCATTCACTGACCAGTCCACCCTAAGATCTGCTCATCTTCCACTCCAGATGTATAAGCAGAGCCTCAGTAGACTGAGCCCCACCTCCCTCTTTTGCTGGCTGTGATCATCAATTGGTGTTCATTGAGCAGCACAGTGGAGGCTGCCTGAGTTAAGGTGCCCCCATCCTGCCCTTCTGTCAGGATGATCCGACATACTGGAACAGAAAAAGCAGAGTCAAGCTTTCAGACCCAAGCAGGAGATGCATGGCCGCACACGACACCCAAAGAAGGGAAGTCATCCTAATCTTGTATTGATCCCTGAGACAGACTTAGAATGGATATCATCTGTAAAGAAATATAAAGCTCTAGTTTCCAGGAAATGGAAACAGTATTTAGGCTCAGTGATTATTCACGGGACATCCAAGTCACCACTCTGCCCTTTGTCAGTAAATAACTTGGATAGACTTTCAGATTTAATGGGCTGTCATTTTAGTTACTCTTAACACATCCCGAGCCCATGGAAGAGCACGTCGGTGATTAAGTGCTGAATACTGTCTATTGTGAAGACTTTTGGAACAGTGAACAGAGAAAAATAACTTTCCTTCCAACAACATGAAACATATGGTTTATTAATGTAATGAAACCTGTTCAAACCACAGTGGAATCAAAACCACTTGATCTGATAATGTGATTTGATGGCTTAATTAAAGTGACATTGTATAATGTAATAAAAGCAAAGGAAGAGGACAGTGAGCTGCCAGGGTCCCACCCAGTCTCCTAAAGCCACTGCCATGGTTTTTAGAGAATGATTTTTGCTTTTTTTTTGCTGATAACTAATCTCTTTGTTAGCTATATTTTTAGCGCTAAAGATTGCTTCCTATCTTGGTTAAAAGGCAGTTTTTAAGGACATGTACCACTGTGAGAATGTCTAAGTAACTAGCCTATTTTAAATCAGAACACATCGAGAAAGAGCATCCCGTTTTCCACCCAAATTAGCAAACAATGAAGTAAATCCATGGTTGCTTTTCAAAAGAGTTTGACATTGAAATCATGGTTTTCTGCTATTTTGGGAAAAAATATTAATGTTGTTCTATTTTCAGTTTAATCATTTTCACTCACCAGATTAATGAGCTTGAATCAGTTTATCTTCATAAAAGAAATTCTGATATGAGCACTTAATTCCTTTGTAGGCAGCCGCATTCCCAGAAACTCTTCCCCAAAGTTACCTTAGTACCTCTAGAAAGTTTTAGCATAGAGAAGTATAAGGAAAATAACATTTTAAATGCAGCCCCTTAGAAGATTGTTACCTGTCTTCTTTAAAAAGTGGCTTCCCTGGTAACTCAGGTGATAAAGAATCTGCCTGCAATGCAGGAGACCCCAGTTCAATTCCTGGGTTGGGAAGATCCCCTGGAGAAGGGAAAGGCTACCCATTCCAGCATTCTTGGGCTTCCCTGGTAGCTCAGCTGGGAAAGAATCTGCCCACAATGTGGGAGACCTGGGTTCAATCCCTGGGTTGGGAAGATTGGAGAAGGGAACAGCTACACCCTCCAGTATTCTGCCGTGTAGAATTCCATGGATGTATATAGTCCATGGGGTCACAAAGAGTTGGACGCGACTGAGCGACTTTCACTTTCACTTTTCTTTAAATAGTAACTATTACTAGCTGTTACTTTTTAGTCTTGGAAGTGATTAAGAAAGAAGTAAAAAGAAAAAAAAATAAGGCTGGTTTTTTAAGACTCTCCAGCATCCTGGGTTCTCATTTTTTTTTTCTTTTTTTTTTAATTGGAGGGAAATTGCTGTTCTGTTGTTCTTAGTGGCTCAGTTGTGTCTGACTCTTTGTGACCCCATGGACTGTAGCCCACCAGGCTTCTCTGTCCATGGGGATTCTCCAGGCAAGAATGCTAGAGTAGGTTGCCATGCCCATCTTGAAAGTGATTAAGAAAGAAGTTAAAAAAAAAATATGGCTGGTTTTTTAAGACTGTCCAACATCCTGGCTTCTCATACTTTTTTTCTTTTTTTTTTAATTGGAGGATAATTACTTTACAATATTATGCTTTTTGCCATACATCAACATGAATCAGCCATAGATATACACGTGTCCCTTCCCTCTTGATCTCCCCTCCCACTGCCCTGCCCATGCCACCCCTCTAGCTTGTCACAGAGCCGCTGGCTTTGGTTCCCTGTGTCGTACATCAAACCCCCACTGGATGTCTACTTTACGTATGGTAATGTATATGTTTCAATGCTGTTCTCTCAGATTCTGGGTTCTCATACTATTGAAGGTCATGCCATGTTCTATCAAACACTTTTTCGTGCTCAGATATCCCATGATGATTAATTTTATGTGAATAGGTAGAGGGTTGGTATAAGTTTCCTTTGATTGGTTGGCATAAAGTTGATACTTGACATTTAACAGAGCTTTAACTACTTTGGGCTCATGTTTGTAGGCAGTGAATTTCTTTTCATGTCTCAGGCAACTTCATCTACAATGAAGAGCTTTCTCTAGGAGCTGTGCCTGCTGCACCTATGGTTACAGAGGGGTTTTCATGGACCAGATTCTGTACTGGCCTTTTCCATTCATATATGTTTTATTTAATCCCCAAACAGCCTCTGTCAAGATTCACATTCATTTATCAAATATTTGTTGAGCATCTACTATGAACAAGTATTAGGTACTAGACATAAGGCTGAACAAGGGAGAAGAGTCTCTTATGGAGCTTACGTTTTAAGGGGAAGAAAGAAACGAACAGGTCATCCAATGATAAAGCTCCAGTATTCTTCTGCAGATCAAATTGGGTGGTTTGCTAGGAGTGGCAGAGTGTAGTGAGGCCATGGGGAAGCAAGCTTCCCTTGATAGAGTGGTTGTTCTATCGCTCAGTTGTGTCTAACTCTGTGACTCCATGGACTGCAGCACTCCAGGCTTCCGGGTCCTTCACTGTCTCCCAGAATTTGCATGTCCATTGAGTCGGTGATGGCATCCAACCATCTCATCCTCTGTCATCCCCTTCTCCTCCCGCCTTTCAATCTTTCCCAGCATCACGGTCTTTTCCAACGAGTTGGCTCTTTGCATCAGGAGGCCAAAATATTACAACTTCACCTTCAGCATCAGTCCTTCCAATGAATGTTCAGGGTTGATTTTCCTTAGAATTGACTGGTTTGATCTCCTTGCAGTCCTAGGGACTCTCAAGAGTCTTCTCTAGCACCACAGTTTGAAAGCATCAATTCTTCAGCACTCAGCCTTCTCTATGGTCCAACTGGTGGGCTAGTCTACAAAGTTCTGAGAGGGGAAAGTCCTTTCCAAAGGCCCTGCCTGAGGCATAGGAACTAGTGACGGTGAGATCTTGAAAGACCTTCCTTGGTAGGGGAAACTTAAGACTATGTTCCTATAACCTCGGGATGCCTTTGAAGGGTGCTAAGCAGGGCTGTGGAACCATCTGACCAGGTTTTAAACCCACCATTGACTGTTAGGTGAGAAATGTTTGCAGAGGACATGGGGTGAAATTGGCAAGACAGCCAGAGGCGGATAGAAATACTCCTCCTGGCAGGATGACATTGCTTGGATGAGGACAACCCGGGTGAAGGTAAAAGTCATCTGTTAGGGTTGCATTTTGTTGTAGAGTCTCTAATATTTACTAACACTTTTGATGGAGGGTTGGTGGGGGCAAGCAAAGAGAGAAATGCAGTGTTACTGTTTAACAGATGAGGTATCTGAGATTCCGAGAGAACAGGTGGTCATCCAGAGCCTCCCAGCAAAGGTGGTAGAGCTGAGGTGTGAACCCAGATCCCTTTGTGTTCAGATACAGTGTTCTTTCTGTTTCACGAGGGACTGCCAGCTCCATATGGATCCGCAAGCAGTGGCCTCTGTTTTTAAATGTCATCAGGTGGCTTGAGCAGCACAGTTTATTACTCTTTCTCTGAATGAAGGAGCTTTAAAGCTAAAGTCCTTGCGGCAATCAGATACCCTTCCTAAAGATCAAGTTTATCTTCCTGAAAGGCATCACTGGACTGTCTTTATCTGCTTGGCTTACTTTTGACGGGTTATCTTAAGTCCTCAAGGCAGGGGCTGCTGAGGCCTTGATCACAGGGTTGCTCCCAGGGAGGGTCAGTGAACCCGCTTGATGGGGATGGTAGAGCCTCCTAGACTGAGGATTTTGTGCATCTTTGAATCAACAGGACCTCACACAGTTCCTAAAACATAAGCAAACAGTTACTGTTCGTTGAATGAATGAATGGGGAGACGATATAAGGCTGGTGGGTAAGAATGTAGATTTTGAAGTCAAGCACATCCGGACTCAAATTCCAGGCCATTCGTTTACTCCTACATGTCTTTGCTCTAGTAAATATCTAAGCCTCCGTCTCCTTTCTGTAGCATGGAGCTAATAATCACATTTCCTTCCCTGACTTTTAAGTGGGACAGTGTACCTCAGCCCAGATACTGTCAAGGCATTGGTACCCTTCTTTTGTAGCACTTCTCAACATCGAAATTTTTACATTCACTTGTGTGTTTTTTTCCTGTAATACCTAGCTCTCCCACTACCTTATAAGCTCCATAAGTGGTAAAATTGTTCTCGTGTTTTGTTTTGTGTTGGTTTTTCTTTGTTAGAGAGTGGGTGCAGTGCTCACTGTTAGCTCCACAGGAAATACTGGAATGGATGGATGGAGCTGATCTATACATGCCAGGTGGCCAGGAGTAAAAGAATACTTGCTACAAGAGTTGGCACAGTTGAGGCATTTATAATCTAGCCCAGACTAGGTGCTGTAATGGGGGCAGCTAGGCCAGGCACTTGGAATAGCGTTCCGCGCCTCTCCCAGGTTTCCCCAGTGCTTCCGTGATAAAGAATCCGCCTGCAGTGCAGGAGATACAGCAGACGCGTGTTCAGATCCCTGGGTCAGGAAGATCCCCTGGAGGAGGAAATAACAACCCACTCCAGTATTCTTGGCTGGAGAATCCCACAGACCGAGGAACCTGGCAGGCTACAGTCCATCGGGTCACGTAGAGTCGGACACAGAGCTTAGCCAGTGAGCACTTCACACCGTTCCCAGGACCTGAAATCAGAAAAGCCTCTAAGATTTGGAAAGGCATGACAACACCACGTAAAGAAGGCTTTCCTCTCAGGCCCAAGGAACAACCACGCTACCCACCTCCTCCACCACTGCCAGAAGCAGAGGAAGGAGGCCCCGAAGGAGCCAGATGCTGGTGTCAGTGTGCGCCCCGGCAGATCTGCTTTCTGGCTTGGGAGCTGCTGAGCTGATACTGGTACCAGATGCCAGCGGCTGTCTATCGTTTTCACACTTCATCGATATCCCCTGATTACTGAATCCTCTGTCTCCAGGCAGGTAAACATAGTTTCACCTTCAGGGCCGACATAACCACCCTCCCGCACCTTCAGCTTTTCCCTGCCCTCTAGAAAAAACCTTCCGTGACATTGGGTTTGTCTGTGTGGGCACTATGGTGCTTGCGAACCATAGCCTGGAAGTTAATAAAGGCCACCAGCATCCTTCCTTCCAGAGCGACATACTTCCCCTTTCTGTCGATAACTAGCAGTTCACAGCCCAAGAAGCAGGAGGCACCGAGATACCTGCATGCATCCCCGCGGAGTCATGCGAGGAGGGTAGCTGGGAGACGGACGATTTATCTGCTCTGTTCTTCCTTTCATTCTTCCATGAGCAAACACAGGCTCCTCGAGGTTGATTTTTCTTTGGGTACAAGGAGCGTGGCCTGAGCCCTTGGCTTTCTCAGGGCTTAAGCAGTGCTGTCACACCCCAGCGCCCGAGACTGTGTGTAAAGGCACAGGGCCGGAGCCCACTGTGAGGCCTCTGGAATCATTTTTTTTTTCTCTCGCTTAAAAAAAAAAAAAAAAAAAAAACTTACCTATTTATTTGGCTGCACTAGGTCTTAGGTGCCACCCAGGGGTGTTTTAGTTGTGGCATGCGGCATCTAGTCCCATGACCAGGGATCCAGCCTGGGCTCCCTGCATTGGAAATGCGGAGTCCTAGTCACCAGGCCACCAGGGAAGTCCCCAACTTTTCCTCTTTTTTTCCAAGCACAGCCAGGGGTCGTCACAGTTCCCGGCTTCACTCCTGGGTCCTCTCGGGACTGGTTTTGTGATTCCAGAGCACTGGTTTGGACCCACATGAGCGTCACGGCCCATGTCACGTGTACGGCTGTGGTAGAGAAGGTGCTGTCTGCCCACTGATACTGAGTGCTAACAGATGTTGTCTATCAAGTGCACAGAGCCCCGTGGTTTGCATGCAAAAAACGGCTTCTGAGAAGAGAGGAGCCTTCTCCATGAGTAGTATACTGAGCATCTCAAACTTGGTTTTCGCCATCAGCTAGAAGCCCAGCTCCTTGGAGCATATGGATCTCCGTGCCCAAAGGTGGGGAGGGGGTAGCTAGGAGGCAGAAGTGGGGCTGTTGTTCCCAAATGCTGCGCAGGTGAGTTCCCCCCTGGGGCCCACTAGGGGCACTGCTTGATCACATCCTGGTCTCTCCAATGTAAGTATCATTTCTGATCTCTTGGGTCCTCTTACCCAAGGCCAGGAGGGTCTGCTTGAGGCCAGTCCTCAGTGGAAGACCCTGCACCAGACCAGAGAGGGCTATCCTTACAAAATGACCTGTTGGTACAGGTGCCACATCTAGGGATTGAAACAAGGTTGGAATTCAACTAGTGGACCACATCCAGTGGCTTCCCTGAGGCAAAACAAGTAAGAAACGCAGGTGCCAGAAATCAGATTCAGAGCTAGTAAGGTGAATGTGAGGTGCGAGCCAGAACACTCCTTTTAGATACAGTCGGTACCTCAGTGATCCCTAATTCTAAGAGGTAAAGTACTTTAAGGACCAAGTTCAAGCAAAGGAGTGTGACTTGAAGCACTGTGACTTGTAGAGTCATAGTCATCTAGAATCAAAGATTTAAATAAAAGCCTGGCAAAACACATCAGTAAGCTACTAGTGCGGCTCACTAGCTGATCTGTTGACATAGCCATTGGGATCACTTAAAAAGATAGCTCATGGGGTCTTAGATCTTGAGCGGTGTTTAGAGAAGTCTCCCAGTACTGAGGACAGCTTGTGTTGTTCAGTCGCTAAGTTCTGTCTGCCTCTTTGCGACCCCATGGACCGCAGCACACCAGACTTTCCTCTTCTTCACCATCTCCAAGAGTTTGCGCAAACTCATGTCCATGAGTAGGTGATGCTATCCAATCTCATCCTCTGTCACCTGCTTCTCCTCTTGCCCTCAGTTTTTCCCAGCATCATCATCTTTTCCAATGAGTCCGCTGTTTCTTCATGATAAACGAGACCATAACATCATGTCAGCCCTGGAAACTAGGAGACTAGTCAAGAGAAGGCCCAGTTTCAGTCTCAGAGCACTGAGCATTTGCCCTCCTCAGGCCTGCAGCCTGCTTTCTGGTACTGACCCTCCGTTGCAACCCATGACTTAGGGCAAGACTGCAGGTGAAGTTAGGTACCATGGAGAAACGATGCTGTGTTCAATTAAAGTGGGATAGGTCCGCTGTGCCCTTTTGGCCAGCAAGCACAGCATGTTAATGTTGGGACGGGAGGAAGGGCTCTCGGGTGCATGGAATCCAGCCTTGCACCCAGGGACTGAGAGGCAGCTCCTCTTAGGCAGGACTGGGATGATGCGTCACTCTGAACTTGGCCACCTCCCTTAGCAGCAGGCTGAACAATGCTATTTCCTGCACAGGACAAAGGTACCTCCCCTGGCCTTTAGCTCTCAGAGGAAGACGGATATCATGCAGACACAAAGACTCCAAGGAAGAGGGAGAGGTCCGGATGAGGAGAATGTGGGAAAGTCAAACCTGTGTGTTTGGAGGACTCTGGCTGCTGCTGCTGCTGTGTGTATTAATATTTGTTTGCTCGTTTACTTAGCTGTGCCAGGTCTTAGCTACAGTGCATGGGATCGTCAGTCTTTCCTGTGGCATGCAGGATCTTTTTTTATTTGTGCCATGCGGAATTTTTAGTTGAGGCATGTGGACTCTCATTCCCTGACGAGGACTCAAACCTGGGCCCCCTCCATTGGTCGCGTGGAGTCTTAGCCACTGAACCACCAGGGAAGTCCCCTGATGTGTTCCCTGATGTGCACCGTGGAGACACCCGATGGGATGAGAAAGTTTTCCGGTTTGCTGTCTTCCATGGTATTTGGCACACAGCTTCTGGTACACAATTGTTGACCGAAAAACCAAATTGTATTAATGCACCAAAGCTTGTTCATGGGAATAGAGAGGATGTCATTGGGTGATGTAGAAAAGAACCCCAAGGGTGTGTCAGGAAAACTGCATTCTCCATCCTGGGTAGGTTCTCCACCTCCTGGGTGTTTCTTCTTTACTTTTTAGGTAGAATCCTTCATTCCTGGTCACCAAATGTAGGGGCAGGGGGTTCCCCGCAACAAGTAATTCTCTGCAGCACCAGCTGAGTGTCCTGCCATGTAACCCAGCTCTCACACTGCCTGGCCTCTGGCCCACAAGACCACTCCCACCCCACTTTAGATGCCAGCCACCAGGGAGCACATTCCCAAATTACCCATAACTTCTGTCTGATTTGGTTACAAACTGGAGGTTCACATGGTTTTCTCGTCTGCTTTGATTAATTTGCTAGAGAGGCTCACAGAACTGAGGGAGGTATGTCTGCCAGGTTTTTGAAAGGTGTGACGAAGGTGACAGATGGACAGAGGTGAAGGGACACTTGGGGTGAGGTCTGAGCAGGTCCCCAACACAGGACCTTCTGTCACTGCTGTTGGGTCTGTTCACCCTCCCAGGGTATGGCTGTGTTTTCCTCTCTGTTAGAAGAAAGCAAAACCGCTAACTTGAAAAAGATAAATCCACACTTGTGTTCACTGGATTATTTACAAATACCCAAGATATGGAGACAATGTAAGTGACCATTGATTGTTGCTGTTCAGCAACAAAAAGTCATGTCCAACTCTTTGTGACTTCATGGATTGTAGCACACTAGGCTCTTCTTTCCTCAACTATCTCCCAGAGTTTATTTACTCAAACTCATGTCCATTGAGTCGGTGATACTATCCTACCATCTTATCCTTTGTTGCCCGCTTCTCCTCCTACTTCAATTTTTCCCAGTATCAGGGTCTTTTCAAATCATTTGGCTCTTCACATGAGGTAGCCAAAGTATTGGAGCTCCAGCTTCAGCATCAGTCCTTTCCATGAATATTCAGGGTCGATTTCCTTTAGGATAGACTGGTTTGATCTCCTTGCTATCCAAGGGACTCACAAGAGTCTTCTCTAGCACCCCAATTCAAGATGAATGGATAAAGAAACTGTGGTGTGTGCATATATATATAATAATGGAATAGTATTCTACTGTATCAGGACTGGAAAAGATCAGTTTTTATTCCAATCCAAAAGAAAGGCAATGCCAAAGAATGCTCAAACTACCACACAATTGCACTCATCTCACACGCTAGTAAAGTAATGCTTAAAATTCTCCAAGCCAGGCTTCAGCAATACGTGAACCATGAACTTCCAGATGTTCAAGCTGGCTTTAGAAAAGGCAGAAGAACCAGAGATCCAATTGCCAACATCTGCTGGATCATCGAAAAAGAAAGAGAGTTCCAGGAAAACATCTATTTCTGCTCTATTGACTATGCCAAAGCCTTTGACTATGTGGATCACAATAAACTTGGAAAATTCTTCAAGAGATGGGAATACCAGACCATCTGACCTGCCTCTTGAGAAACCTATATGCAGGTCAGGAAGGAGCAGTTAGAACTGGACATGGAACAACAGACTGGTCCCAAATAGGAAAAGGAGTACGTCAAGGCTGTATATTGTCACCCTGCTTATATAACTTATATGCAGAGTACATCATGAGAAATGCTGGGCCGGAGGAAGTACACAAGCTGGAATCAAGATTGCCTGGAGAAATATCAATAACCTCAGATATGCAGATGACACCACCCTTATGGCAGAAAGTAAGGAAGAACTAAAGAACCTCTTGATGAAAGTGAAAGAGGAGAGTGAAAAAGTTGGCTTAAAGCTCAACATTCAGAAAACTAAGATCATGGCATTTGGTCCAGTCACTTCATGGCAAATAGATGAGGAAAGAATGGACACATTGGCTGACTTTATTTTCCTGGGCTCCAAAATCACTGCAGATGGTGACTGCAGCCATGAAATTAAAAGACGCTTACTCCTTGGAAGAAAAGTTATGACCAACCTAGACAGCATATTAAAAAGCAGAGACATTACTTTGCCAACAAATGTCCATCTAGTCAAGGCTATGGTTTTTCCAGTGGTCACGTATGGATGTGAGAGTTGGACTATAAAGAAGGCTGAGCACAGAAGAATTGATGCAGTTGAACTGTGGTGTTGTAGAAGACTCTTGAGAGTCCCTTGGACTGCAAGGAGATCCAACCAGTCCATCCTAAAGGAGATCAGTCCTGGGTGTTCATTGGAGGGACTGATGTTGAAGCTGAAACTCCAGCACTTGGCCACCTGATGAGAAGAGCTAACTCATCTGAAAAGACCCTGATGCTGGGAAGGATTGAGGGCAGGAGGAGAAAGGGACGACAGAGGATGAGATGGTTGGATGGCATCACCGAGTAGATGAACATGGGTTTAGGTGGACTCCAGGAGTTGGTGATGGACAGGGAGGCCTGGTGTGCTGCGGTTCATGGGGTCACAAGAGTCAGACATGACTGAGCGACTGAACTGAACTGAAGTGATTCTGCTGTAGAAAAGAATGAAATGTTGCCAGTTGCAACAGCATGGGTGAACTTTCAAGGGCTTCCTAGATGGCGCTAATGGTTAAAAAACCTACCTGCCAATGCAGGAGATGTAAGTTAGCTGGGTTCTGGCCCTGGGTCTGGATGATCCCCTGGAGGAGAGTATGGCAACCCACTGCAGTACTCTTGCCTGGAGAATCCCATGGACAGAGGAGCATAGTGGGCTTTGGTCCATAGGGTCACAAAAAGTCGGACACGACTAAAGCAACTTAGCACAGACGCAGCGGTGGACTTTGAAGGTATTATGCTAAGAGAAATAAGTCAGACAGAGAAAGATAAATACCATATGATCTCATTTATATGTGAAGACAAACACCAAGGACATAGATACAGGGAACTGACAGGGGTGAGGTTTGGGGGTGGGGAAAAGAAGTGAGATAGTTTTTGTTTGTTTTGCTTTTTGGTTTAAATAAATTGAACAATTTTGAAAGGAAATTTTTGAAAAGAGTAAGAGATGTTTCTAGTATCACTTGGGAAATGACAAATTTTTAGGAGCTGTGTGCCAGGAACCCATGGCAAAGACCAATATATATATTTTCTATTGTAACAGGTTAGAGTCTGCATGATTTAAGACAGCATAGATTTAAAACTTGAAAACAGTTGTCCTCATGCTTGGGGAAACTTGGAGTCTCCCACATCTTGAGAAAGTGGTCCTTGAGTCAGAGCTGCCAGGGATGGACTCAGCTTTACACACTTACTTCCTTTGAGACCTGGGTTTCCATCATCCTCCTCTTCATTCTCTACTTGCCAAGTCATGCTAGTATTCTTCCCAATTTTCCCACCTCAGGGACTTTGCCCAAACTCTTTTTCTGTCTTCCATATATAAGTTTCCTTCCTTCCTGCTCATATTATAAACACCTAATCATTGTTCAGATTTCAGTTCAAGTATCACTGTGCTCGGTAAGCTTTTTGTAACCAGTCTCTCAAATCTAGGTCAGAGTTCTTTATTAAACCATTTTACAGAGTGACTTTGACATTTTCCTTAAAAGCATGTAATCACATACTCCTTACGGCTGGGAGTATTTAACCTTTTTGATGCCATGGACTCTTAGCCATCGTGTGAATCCCATAGACTTCTTCTCATTAATGATGGTTTTCGATCGATTACTGAAGAAGCCAATTATCTTCAGATAATATGAAAGTAATTTTTAATTGTAATATAATAATTGATCTGTTTCTTGATGAAGACATTCCATTATAAAACCTAGCAGCAGATCTAATAACCATTATAATTTCAAAATAATAATGAACATAAAGGAAAATTTGAAGTATTAGCAGTAACTGCAATCAAATAGGAATGTATCTGATTTCCCTTGGTGATGTCACACAGTTTCTGCTGACTACCTCAGTTTCCAACATTTGAAATATAAGGAAATGCTAAATTGTAGTTAGAGATTAGCAAAAATAAAAGTGTATCTTTTTTCCCATCCAAGTTAACACATTCTATCCAGAGCCCCTAAGGAACCCCAAATTAAGAAGCCAGTTTTAGCTGGGATAAAGCAGTTAATGTCAGTTTCCCCTCTGGGCTATAATCTCCAGACAATCAGAGACCATGTCATCTTGTGTTCACATTTATCCCTAGTTCCTTGCCGTGTAGTAGGTGCTTAAAAAATATTCAACAGTTGCTATGTCTTAGAGCATCCTTCCAACACAGCAGCCAGTGTGTGCTTGCACGTTTCATAGATTTGTTCCTGATGCTTCTACCTAAGCTTTATCCCTACTCCACTTGGTGTGTCCAGAAACGAAGGAGTCTGACTCCAGAGTGACAAAGTGAGTGAATGACCCTCTTGAATCTCAGACTCTAAAACAGAGGTAATGATGGAACCAGCAGCCCCACAGAATGACCTGAGGATGTGCTGATGTAATTTGTGAAACGCACAAACTCAGCCCAGTACCAGGCTCCTCAGACAGGACTCATGACTGTTGCCATGTTGTCACAGAACAGCGCAAGCAAAGGCCCTGGGGTGGGCACCCTGCTCCACCACTCCTGTTTCCAGCCTCCACATGGTGGCTTGAGGGGATCACAGGCTTAGTTTGTATTTCTGATGGAGGGGAACTGTACTTGGGCTGTGCCCAGTCTTAGAAGGCCTCGAAGGAGTTGGAGGCTATGCTGGAAATTGTCAAGAGGTGCACACTCTTATCTGTCATTGAGAACAAAGAAAGCCAGAAAGAACGGGTGGAAAGAAAGCTTTTTGTACAGAGTATTGTTAGCAGGGGGCTTTCCACGTGGCTCAGTGACAATCCGCCTGCCAGGGCAGGAGACACAAGTTTAGTCCCTAGGTCGGGAAGATCCCCTGGAGGAGGAAATGGCAGTCCACACCAGTATTCCTGCCTGGGAAATCCCACAGACAGAGGAGCCTGGCGGGCTACAGTCCATGGAGTCAGACACAACTTAGCGACTAAACGACATTAACCAGGGAGGAGGCACTTACCTGAGGCTGGAGCAGGGATGTATTATGTCTGTATGGGACATTTTCCACCTTTCAAGCCCTTTGAGTGATCCTCCTGACCTCTTCAGTAGCGTCTTGCAGATGGGAGAACAGACATGGGAGGTGTTTATGGATAGAGTGTGTATGATAACTGCACCTGTCTCCTTGGTATGAAATACGGCAGGCTGGGGCCAGTTCTAAGTCTTCTCCCCACTCAGGGTGCACAGCCCAGCCTAGTGGCTTGATCTCTGAATGCCGGTGTCTTCATTCGTCTTTCGGGGAGAGGGTGGCCCTGCGGACCATCTGTGAGGAAGGCACGGAGCCTGACCCCTGGCAGGTGCTTGGCAGCTCCGTCTAGGTAAGAGTGCAGGTGGTGTCCTTCCCCAAGGCCAGGGCTGGGACCCTGTTTGACCCGGTTCTGGCACTTCGCACATGCGGTTTCCTTTTCAGGAGCTCTTAGGCAGTGTTGGGGGAGGTGNGGTTGGATGGCATCACCAACTCAGTGGACACGAGTGTGAGCACACTCTGGGAGATAGTGAAGGACATGGAAGCCTGGTGTGCTACAGCCCATGGGGCTGCAAAGAGTTGGACACGACTTGGCCATGGAATCACAAAATGTGTTTTCAAACAAAGATTTGGCCTCCCTTTAGCTTCTGTGTGTGGCATCAAAAACCATTGATCCATAGGCCAAAACTCTCCCCACCAGCACCTTTTGTGCACCCAGGAGTTGAGAGTGGTGTTTATGTGTTAAACAGTTGAAGAAAATCAAGAAAGAAGATTTCATGGCACATGAAAATGGTATGAAATGGAAATGCAGCGTCCATAACCACTTTCACTGGAGCACGTACATGCCCGTCACGTACAGATGAGCTGGGCTGCTTCTGTGCTTCAAAGGCAGAGCTTCGTAGTCGTGACAGAGACCACACGGCTGGGGAAGTCATGCCCACTTACCGTCCTGCCCTTCACAGGGCAAGTGTGCCCACTCCTGTCCTAAGTCCTCCCCGTGGTCTGCAAGTGCTTCCTCCCAATCTGGCCCAGAACATCCACGTCTCAGAGAGGAGGAGAGCGGAAGGGCAATTCCTGCCCCACCTGCTCTTCCCTTAAGCTTAGCTGGGGGTCCTCAGCCTGCAGGCTCCTGACCTCTGCTTCCATGTATAACCTTTGACAAGCATGCATCTTTGGAGGCCCCTTCAGTTACAGCTCAGATCGTAAAAAATCTGTCTGGAATGCAGGGTTCAATCCAAGGGTCAGGGAGATCCCCTGGAGAAGGGAATGGCAACCCACTCCAGTATTCTTGCCTAGAAAATTTGACAGAGGAGCCTGGAGGGCTGTAGTCCATGGGATCACAAAGAGTCAGACACGAATGAGCACCTAACACTTTTTTCAGTTACTGAATTCTCCCCCGTGGCAGGTGGTCCCATTAGAGTGAGGCCAGATCTGCCTGTTTTGTGAACTTGAAGCAATATTTTCTAGCTCTTTAAGACAGTGGAATTCTATACTGTCATCAAAACAGTCACACCAAATTCTTTAAAAAATATATATATATATATATATTGATTTATTTGCCTGTGCTGGTCTTAGTTACAGCATTCAAATTCTTAGTTGTGGCATGTGGGAGCTAGTTACCTGAGCAGGTATCAAACCCAGGCCCCCTGATTGGGAGTGTAGATCTTAGCCACTGGGTCACCAGGGAAGTCCCCCACATTCTTCTTGATAAGACAGTATTTCTATGACTTAAAACAACAAGAAACTCACTCATAGAGCCACAATGCATTATATCCCATTTATGTCAAATTGTATGTATATGTTTTTGCAAATGTACGAAGATGATGGATCCCCAGAAAGTTAACAGTTATCTCTGGATACTGAGATTATGGGTGATATTTTTAAAACTTTCTTCTTACTTTTTTGGATGACTTTGGTTGCTTTTTAAAAACATTAGCATGAATCATCTTAATCGGTAAAGAAAAAGCCAGCTATTTTAATTTCAAAGAACAAATAAGAAGAATGGTTGCATCCGCCTGTGGGTGATAGAATTATTTATGTGGTTGTGATGTAACTGGTAGAGACACATGCATTCCCATACGGCTCATCCCTAATTGGATCTTCAGAATAAAGGAGATAAGTAAGAACATGGGAGAAAGTGAGAAAAGATCTAGAAGTCAGAAAATCTGACATGGTCGTCATTGGAGGGGACACAGTCTTCCCAATATATAAATTTCCTTGGTTCGTTATTGGTATTTGGATAGATCGGAATGTAGATCTTTTCCTGGTTCGCCCCCGCCCGTCCCCCAACCTTGATACTCTCTAGAGAAAATAAGCCACTTAGTGTATTTTTAAAAAATGATGTGTTGGCGCCACCTAGTGTCAGCACCCTGCCATCTCACCCTTCTGTCTCCAGAGGAGCCAACCATCACATTCATTGTTTGATGTCTCTGCTCTGGTGGCATTTGTGCAGCAGGCAGCGAAATGCCTCTCGGGGTTCTTCAGGGCAGTGGGGATGCCTCATTAATTTATCCCTTCCTTCCTGTCTCAGTTGCACAAAACGAATCTGTCCGACTGAAGCGGGGTTTGGCAGTTGAAGAGCAAAAAAGGATGCCTCCCTGTCAAAACCAATCTCCACTTTTCTCCAGCAGCTGGCTCCTTAAAGCCTGTCCCTGCTTTTCTGGCAGGAAAGCCATCTTCCCCAGGGCCACCTTGGGCTTGGGGCTCTCGTGTGACAAATAGGGGACTCTGGCTTGTGTGGGCTGCTTGGCTTGTAGCTGGCCTCCCGGGAGAAACCAACACCAAGCTCCAGTCCTCCAGGGCTGCCTCCCTCCTGCTTGCCACCGCGCAGCGTTGTCCTCCCTGGCTCCCTCGCCCCCATGACCCTCCTTGTCCAGCACGTCATCGCCTTTGCCTGTTGCTCTAGAACCCGGTCCTGTACTCCTTTTCTCTCCCAGCTCGACAAGCACCCCTACTGTCTGCAGCACCTCCTCCCAGGCTTCTCTCCTCCTCCCTTAGCTCAGCTGAAGCTCCAGGGAGCTTTGTGAAGTGCCCACCTGCCTGTGTGGCTCTGTGGTTCGGATCTTTCCTGTGGCTTCTGAGAGCTGTAGGGTAAAGGCTGGAATTTCCCTCTGGGCATGTGAGGCCTCCCGCCTTGTTCCCTGCACCCCGAGCCAGCTGCCTGTCTTTGATTCCCCCAGGCCTTCTGCCTCCTGAGGTCCCTTGGCCCACCCTCCCCTCCTCCCCTGACTTCCACACAGTGGCTGTCCACTCAGTCCTCAGTTGGATGTGTCTTCTTCAAATGGGGCCTTCCCTGGACTGCGTAGCATGAGTCAGATCTCCTGAAAAAGTGCTTGGAAAATGCAGCACGGCTCTCCTCCCCTTACCCACGCCACCCCAGTGTAACAGAAACTCCATACATGTCATTCTTTGGTGAATCGCTGTCTCCCCCCTTTAGACCAGCAGTTCTCAGCCAGGGATGGTTCGCCACCCTGGGGACATTTGGCAATATTTGGGGACATTTGTGCTTGTTTTAACTTGGCAGGAGGGATACTGGCATCAAGTGGGTAGGGGCCAGGATGCTGCTAAACATCACACAGGGCCCATGGCAGCCCCCAGGAGCAGAGAATCGTCTGGCCCAAGAGGCCAGTGGATTACTCAACTATAAAAAGGAAGGCATTTGAGTCAGTTCTAACAAGGTAGATGAGCCTACGGCATATAATACAGAGGGAAGTAGGTCAGAAAGAGGAAGACAAATATCGTATATTGACGAGTACATCTAGAAAGATGCTATGATGATCCTACGTGCAGGACAGCAAGGAGACACAGATGTGAAAAACAGATTCTTGGACTCTGGGAGAAGAAGGTGGGATGACTTGAGAGAACAGCAGTGAAACTTGTGCTCCCCTGGTGGCTCAGATGGTAAAGAATCTGACTGGCATGCCGGAGACCTGAGTTTGATCTCTAGGTTGAGAAGATCCCCTGGAGGAGGGCATGGCAACCCACTCTAGTATTTTTGCCTCGAGAATCCGCATGGACAGAGGAGCCTGGCGGGCTACAGTCCATGGGGTCAAAAAGAGTGGGACCCAAGTGAGCGACCAAGCACAGCACAGCACATTCATGTTACCGTATGTAAAATACATAGCCAGGGCGAGTTTGATGCATGACGCAGGGCACCCAAAGCCAGCGCTCTATGACAGCCTGGAGGAGCGGGCTGGGGAGGGAGGGGGAGAAGGACTCAGGATGGAGGGGACACATGTACGCCTAAGGCCTGATGTATGGCAAAAGCCATCCCAATATTATAAAGTAATTTTCTTCCAATTAAAATAAATAATAAACTCAAAAATGTCTTTTGAGAAAAAGAAAAACCCTGCCTCAGAGTGGAAGCCCCATGGAGGCAGGAACCATGGCCACTGGGAAGGAGGTCGTCTGGAGAGCGAAAATGCCATTTAAAGACGGACTCAGCACTGTCAGCCCTTAAATGGGCTTGTCTGTAGACAGGTACAGAACCACCACATCCCTTCAGAACTACCAGCCAGAAGGAATAAGTGGGAGGATTAGCCTGACTTTTCCTTGTGCTCTACCTACGTAGAATAGTTATACAGAGTCCTCCTGCTCCCAAGAGAGTCATCCTGACCTTTTGTGCCTTTGCCTTAAAAATGATTTGAAGTCCCATTTTTAATTGTATTTGTTTACACTCTGGTCTATTTACAGTAAAATTTGATCTACTGTTTTTAGTTGAGACATTCCACAAGTCAAACAGCCTTGGATTCTAACAAAAATTTTGTTGTGGAAGCAAAGGCCAGATGACTAGGCAAGATTAAAAGAGGTTAACGCATCATAACAGCTGAGTCTAACCTGTGATGTGGGGGGAAAGGGTTGTACACAACCTTTTGGAGACAAGTAAGGAAATTGGAATGTGCACGATATGTCAGATAATATCAAGTTAGTGTTTATTTTCTTAAGCACGAGAGTAGTCAGCATGAGCTGCTATATCATACACCATAGCCTGGGTGTTTTAAAACAGCAGAAGTTTATTTCTCACAGTTCTGGGGGCTGGGGGTCTGACATCAAGGTGCTGGACTCACTCTCTGCTGACTTGCTTCCTGATACACAGGCGGCCATCTTCTCGCTGTGTTGTCATGTGGGGAAGGGGTGAGGGTCTTATCAGGACCTTCATCCCACTCTCAGAGGCTCCACCCTCACGATCTACTTGTCTCCCCACGCTCGACCTCCTGTTACCATCTTGTTGGACATTAGGTTTCAGCACATGAATTTAGGGGCACACAGGTACTCGGATCCTCGTCATTACAGAAGAGAATGTCCTTATTCTTGGGAGATACAGACCCAAGTATTAAGGAGTGAAGTTCAGAATGTATATAACTTGTTTTCAGGGATAAAGCAGGAAAGTGTGTGTTGTGTGTATGTTGTGTGTCTGTGTGTGGTGTGTGTCTGTGTGTTGTGTGTATGTTGTGTGTCTGTGTGTGGTGTGTGTCTATGTTGTGTGTCTGTGTGTGTGGTGTGTCTGTGTGTGTTGTGTGTGTGTTGTCTGTCTTGTGTGTCTATGTATGTGTGGTGTGTGTGTTGTGTGTCTGTGTGTGTGGTGCATGTGTTTTGTGTGTCTGTGTGTGGTGTGTGTCTGTGTGTGGTATGTGTTGTGTGTGTGTGTGTGGTGTGTCTGTGTGTACTGTGTGTGGGGGGTGTGTCTGTGTGGGGTGTGTGTGTTGTGTGTCTGTGTATGTTGTGTGTGTGCAGTGTGTCTGTGTGTGGTGCGTGTGTATGGTGTGTGTGTGTGTGCTCTGTGTGTGTGTGTGTGTGTGTACAGAAGGAGGAGGAGAGAAGGAAAATGTTGGCAGGGGGAAGTTCTAAGTGGTGGGAGTGTGGGCACTGTGCGTCCTCCCGCGCCGGCGTTTCGAGGCTGTGGCCTTCAGGAGCCCGGGGCATGGGGCCCGGGGTGCCGCCAGGCGCTGAGCTTGGCGCTGAGCTCGGCCGTGTGTGTCCAGTCTGCAGCTCCCCGCCCATCCACATGAAGGTGCAGCCGCTGAACCAGACCGCGCTGCAGGTGTCCTGGAGTCAGCCGGAGACCATCTACCACCCACCCATCATGAACTACATGGTGTCCTACAGCTGGACCAAGAACGAGGACGAGAAGGAGAAGACGTTCACCAAGGACAGTGACAAGGACTTGGTAAGACCGCCTTGTTTAGAGTCGGGGCATCCATGGCAATGAGAGGGGCCCCCGTGCATCTCCAGGGGTGCTTCCTCTGCGACATTCCAGCCCCAGGCCGCCTTCCTGGTAAAGCAGGTACTGCCGTGGACAGCGCTGCAGCACCTGCTTGGGCTCCATCCCACCCTTACACTTGCCGGCCACACCGCCAGGAAGAGTTAATCTGTTTGTAGTTAGGCCCTTCAAAACTGACTGCTTTTCAGAAGCCCTTGTCATCTGATAGCATTAGCGTAAATGTGAAGTGCATTACACAGCTAACTGTACAGCGGGGCCCGGCACGGTGTGAGCACTGTCAGTGCTCGCTGTTAATCATGACTGCAGTTATTCCCCCTCTGCCTTCCTCCTCCCCTCACCCCTACCAGGCAGCCCTCTGCAGTCCCCACCGCTCCCTTCTGTAACATTTCATCTGCCTCACGCCTTCTACCTGCGAGACCTCGGCGACCACACCATTTTTAACCACGGTTCTCAGGCTCTCAGACCCTGTAATACCTGACTTCACTTTTCAGCTACACGTGCCCAATTCCGTGTCTCATCTTAGATGTGCATAAATATTTAGTGGCCAGCCCCCAACAAGGCCCTTGAGAACAGATGTTTGCAGAAGCCAAGTCTTCTTCCCCTAGAAAAGCAATCACTCCAACAAGCGCTGGTCCTTACATCTTTCCCCGGAAACTCAAAGCGACACATTTGGGTTTGAAAGCCTGGCGTTTATTGTTAATCAAAAGAAGTCTTTGGGATAATGAAGACCATCGTTGTATATGTACATGAAAAATGTAATAGCACGAAGTGGGATTCTTAATGACTGTTATTGCTTTTTTTCTTCCCAATACAGAGTCCCCAGGGCCTGTTCAATCACTTACAGAGTAATACTTTTCGTATTGCTTCAGATGACGATTTTTTTACTTCATTTCCATTTATATTTTCAATTTCTCCACTAGACGTTGTTATCTGGGTCACATTAGGGAATGATGAGTTTCATGAAATCAGAGAGAAATCTGTTGAAAGGCACCCAAGGTTGTGATGTGTTTTAACCTTTTCTCTTGTCAGGACTCGAAGTCCAGGAGGGAAGTTTCTCTTTCTGAGCTGAGGGGGCTTGCATTAATCAGCAGAAACTAGCTAGGCGCTTATTCGGTTTCTTATACTAAGTGGGAGATAATTAAACATGCAAAGATGAATAGATACCGGCTCAGAGTGAATTCTCATAAATCCCTGCTTAGAGGAAGCGAAGATTTTTGCTCTGCACAGATGACGAGGTCACAGGTTTAGAGACTGAGGCACAAATGAGTTTCAGAGAAAGAGAGAGATGTAGAGAAAAACATGCTTCGACAGCAAGTTCTTTTTTTATAAGGATTTCTAGGGGTGGTTCTTTTCTTTGGGGACACACAAAATTAATTTTCTTAATTCCTCAAGAAGTCGAGAGTGCTAACTCAATGGCAGCAAAGCTTTTCTCCAATTTAGGATTTTTGTGGCCCAGAAACATTTCCCAAGCATCTTCCTGGCTTTTGCCAGCATCCCCCTGACACACACACCCCCTCACTGCCAACCTGGGGAACAGGTGTTGTTGCCTGCCTTTTCCAAAAGGTAGGCTGCAAGTGAAAAAACCAGACCCTAACCTCCCGCTCTACCCAGGAATACATTTGCTAGGCAGCAGGCATGGCCGCTTTAACTTGTTAATGCCTCTGCAGAGGTTTTCAGTAGCTACCTTGGGGGAAACCCACTCAGTGGTTAAGCTCCCAGAGCTGCTTTCTGGACCTGGCCCAGAATTCAGTGACGAGACATTTCATCATCAGGGAGTCTTTAAAAATCAGTTGCTTTTGCTACTTGTTTCTTTGGGCAAGCAAGCCCTGCCAACTTTTTAGGCATTTTCCATTTTCTGAGTTTTAAAAGTCTCTTGGAGTAAAGCTTTGTGGGATGGGGATCTGGATCTGGCTCCTGACCTGAGACCAGGGATTGGGAAACTTTTCTCTTGAAAGAGTCAGAGAGTTAAGAGATTAGGTTTTAAGGCATCTGTGGGCAACTACTCAACTCTGCCACTGAGGGGTGAAAGCTGCCACAGCAACAGGGAAATGAATGGGTGTGGCTGTGTGCCAATAAAACTTTATTTACAAAAAACAAACAAGCGGGCCAGACTGGGGCTGTGGGCTGTCACTTGCCAACCCCTGTGTTAGACCAGGGGCATGGTTTCTGTTGTGTGGCGAGGACTACCAATCAAGGCTTGCTTGACCTCTGTTGAACGGCAATCACAAGAACCCTGTGAGGGAAATCTTACTCTCTCCACTTAACAGCTGGAGGGAGCAGAGGCCAAAAGACATTGAGCAGCTGACTCAGAATCACACAGCTGGTGAGTGGCACGACACAGGTAGATCTCTTGTCCTCTGACTTCCAGTCAGGTATTCTTCCAGCTTCATGCCTTGTGTTATCCAAGGTCAAGGTACAACAGTGCCTTTAAACTGCAAAGAAACAGTAACACAGAGACTTCATTGTGGCTGCTCTAAACTCTGCATGGCCCTGGGAATTCAGTACACTTGATGATTCTAGATGGTAAATCATTATCGTTTACAAGATAGAGCAGTTGTGAGAGAAGTCCCAGCGTCATGGGTACAAACAGGGCTGAAGGCACGCTCCAAGACAGAGTGCAGCATCTGTGTCGAGACTGGTGTCCCTTCTCTTACTCTGCATGTTTTTGTGTTGAGAACATATTCCCAGGTGAGGTTGCTTCTGAATGCTTGTTCCTTTCAGAGTGAGCCTTTGGTCAGTGAGGAAGCATCGTGTTTGTTGGGCTTTGCCATGGTACCCAGAAACCTACATGTGATGCTTAACGGTCTTTTACATTCGGCTTTACTCCTGTCCTTTCCTCACCCTGCAGAAAGCCACCATCAGCCACGTCTCACCTGACAGCCTTTACCTGTTCCGGGTCCAGGCCGTGTGTCGCAACGACATGAGGAGTGACTTCAGCCAGACCATGCTCTTCCAAGGTGAGGAGCTGGCCTTCTCGTCTGCCCTGAGCCCTTCTCCTTTGGGCTTTGTCTTTTTTCCTGTTCAGGTACTTGTGCATGAGACTACGAACCTGGCCTAAACACCAGTGTGGGTTTTGCAGTCACACCTGAAAAGCCTGGGCTGTTTTGGCCTTTTAGGTAGGAGGTTTCACAGGCAAGAGGAGGGGAAGAAGGGTGAAGTGATTATTTTTTTAAAGTAATGTTATTTTCCAACCGTGGAAATCTGAGCATGTGTCTACTACTGTGTCAGATCATAGAATCATCTCCTAGCCACGTGGAGGAGTTCTGTCTTTGGATTTCCAGCATGATTCAGTTAGCTGACTTAGGGTCTAGTGGAATGTTTCAGGTCAGCTTTGGGGCATGGCAAGAGGAGAATTCACTTTCGTGAAGAATTTAAAGGAGCTCTTAAAAACTTTGTCATCAAGATGTCATTTAGGATGTCATCTTTAAATGGAAGATTTTTTAAACCAAAATCAATGTGAAATACCCATGCACAGCAACAAAAAAGCAAACCTTTGCGTGAAGACAGGATATTCTCTGTCTTACTTGCCCCATGTCTTACTTGATCATCTCAGTCCTGGTTCCAGTAAAACTTGATTGACAAAAATTGGCAGCTGGCCTGTGGGCTGTAGTTGGCAGACCTGGTTTTGTGGAGCGCACTAAAACCAGTGTGGAGGGAGCGACCAGGGCATCAGGCTTTGCTCTGCCTGTCTGATGTCCTCCCTGGGAAAGTTCTTTACTTCCTGGATCCTCAGTTGCAGAGATACAAACCAGGCCAATGCTGCTTAACGTTTGTGAGTTAGGTATCTGGGATGAAGAAGACTTTGGACATTTTCCCTAGAAAATGCCAGAAGTTTGCATGTCACAGCTTCCAGGGTCTCAGAAACCTGTAGACTTTAGATCTGGCTTCACTGTCTGAAATCCTGTGAAAAATGCACATTCACAGGCCCCTCCCAGACTAATCATCTCAGAATCTCAGAGGATGAGGCCCAGGAATCTGAATTTGAACTAGATGGCTCAGCTACCAGGCATGAAATGAGAGATGGAGAAGTTGCTGATTCAGAGCTGGGGCCTGACATGAGGGCCCCAAGTTGAGTCTTGGCTGCCACGTGATCTTTCTATGACTCTGAAAATGTTGACTAATGTCTCTAAGCTGCAATTTCACAGTCTGAAGGTGGTAGTTAGGAGAGTACTGCCCTCATGGGGCCCTTGTCAAGTGACAGGGTGATTCATGTTACGTAATTAGCACAGAGCCTAGAACCAATGCTCAGTATCCCCTTAGTGTGAGGCTTAGTATAAAAGAATAGTATGTGATGAACCTAGAGTAGGAACCCCTGCAGCTGAGATTCCCTCCAAGGATCCCTTCTAGCTTTGCAGGTTTGCCTCTAGTATTGAAAGAGCCTTTGCTGACATTCACATCAGCTCATCCTTCCGTTTAAACTACTTGAAATTAACATGGCTGTATTTTTTTCACGAGTAAATCACTCTCACCGTGTGTCCAGCTGAATGTACGGGCCCATCTGCTTGTATTGAGGAGAGTCCACAGGCCAAGGCCAGGTCTGTCTGGGCCAGCCCACGGGAGACAGGAGGGGAAGCCAGAGTGTGCGCTTGCTGAGGCCGGGGTCCAGCAACTTGGGCACATAAATCATGATTAGGCCGCCCATGCGCTCTAACTAGGAACCTGGAATCTGCAAAAGCGCCTTTCCTGATTAATAGGCCCCTGAGCTCACTGGCTTCTGCACAGACTTTGAAAAATGAAATGTTTGTAATATAATGCAGTTCCCAAAAGCCTGGTCAGCTGTAAATTCCGAGCACGGAATAGGTAAAAATATCTGACTCCTTAAAGACGGCAGTGCCTCCTTTGCCTGAAGACTTCCCTTGCTCAGGGGTGGACATGCATTCACTCATTTTCTGTAGCAGTGTTTGTACCTGCATGTTGACCACATACAGTGGCCTTGGGATCTTCCCTGCACCTTCCAGTGGGCAGTGGAAAAATGAACTCTGCAGGTCAGCTAACACCTTTTCTGGTGAGCCAGCTAGGAGCTTGTGAGCAGTAGAGGCCAAAGTTCAAGACAGACCAACTTAAGAGTTCAGTTTTAAAAGGGAAAGAAATAAACGTAGGGAATTTCATGGGCACTTTGTTAAGAATGATTAGGCTTCCCCTTGATAAAGGGTGCCTCTGATTTGGCAGCATGAGAAAGACATGTGGAATATTTTCATTATCATAGCAAATAACACGGGTTTCCCCGGTGGCTCAGTGGTAAAGAATCTGCCTGCAGTGCAGGAGATGGCAGGACACGCAGGTGTCATCCCTGGGCTGGGAAGATTCCCTGAAAGAAGAAATGGCTCCAGTGTTCTTGCCTGGAACATCCCATGGACACAGGAGCCTGGCGGGCTGTGGTCCAAGGGGTCACAAAGAGTCGGACACAACTGAAGAGACACAGCACAGCACATAGTAAATAACACAATATTTGTGTCCTGCATAACATCATAAATAACTTATGCTTACCTTGCTGTAGTAAGTATGATAATAATAATGGTGATCATTGTGTGTGGAGCGGCTCCGTTACAGAGCGTTTGGCCCTAAGTCATCTCATCTGACCTCGTGGCAGCTTGTAATGCAGACTTTATTTTCTAGAGGGGGAAATGATGTTCTGAGCAATTGAGTAACTTGCCCCCCACCAAAAAAAATCATTTGATTACTAAGCAGAGTCCAGTTTCTTATTCTAAAGCCCAGTCATTTATATACAACGACAAACCACCCCTAAAACATAAATATTATCCTGTATCCTGGGTCTTCAACAAACAGCTCAAAAGATTGATTGCCAAGTGTTCAAAAGTTTTTTTGCAGGTCTCAACAGTCATGGAAAATAAGGGCTTGTAAGCCTTCTCTTTGAGCCACAGACCCATCAGGCAGCCTGGCCCAACCCATCAGATCCTCTCTCAGAATGGTTTAAAGTAAATAATTAAAATACATAGGAAAGGAAACCAATTACAATTACACTTAGATACAGTTGTCAAAATATTTTAAACACGCAAATCGGCAACGTAGTCATTGCTGCACTTCTTTTATGAAAGTATTCAATGACAAGTGGTGGGTCTGTTAGCGATGATGATTTCTGAGTAGCAATGAACATAAATGATACTTCAAAATAGCTCCAGCAACTGTAAGGCAGCAGGAAAATATCCCATTTCAGTCATAGACAGAGACAGGATGGTCCTGCTAAATAGAGCTGAGATGCCAAGCTTCCATTCCTCTTGCAAGAAGAAGCTGCATCTCCCTGACAGCTCAGTGGAGACATGTGTCTCTTTCCCCCCCATCCCTGAATTCCACCAGGCCGATGGACTGGTGATCTGAAAGGCCCTGTAGAAGCTTCCTAGTCATCACGACTAGCACTGACCCCAGTGGGAATTGTTCAAGATCAGTGAAAACAGGCACAGTGATGGAGTGGCCACTGAGTTTGTTGGCCTTAAATTAAGGCCTTTGTAAAGGGCAGGAAAAGCAGATCTCTTAGGAAGCTTTCTTCCTGTGTTAACAAAGGGAGGTGTGTATACCTGTCGGAGGCAGCACAGTATTGATCCCGAAGCAGCTCACTGATGGTGGGAGGTTATATTTAGTGCCTGGCAAGGACTGGTTGCTTCCTGGACTGCCTCATCTGACCTGGTTGTATTGACGTGTAGATCAGTCTCTTCCCCACAGTTGTCTCTACACGTTTCACTTTCCAGCTGAGCAAAGTGAATATATCATTAAGTTGGGGGTTGCAAATGTAGACGTCCTGTGGCCCAGCAGGGAACCACATACAAATGAGGCAGGACCATCATAAAAAACTGGAGAGGTGCCCTTTGAAAGGGGGTGATGGACACTTAGCCCCTGCCAAATGTGGCCCGGCAGGAAGGTGAACTCAGTTTTGCCAAAAATTGCTATTTTTTTTCAGGATGAGCAGGAAATTGGGATTTTCAGGTTAAAGCTGCTGTTTAAAATGTTGACAATGAATACATTATTTTGTTTTTCAAAAAGCTTGCAGGGCAAATAAAAAATCGTTCGAGTACTTGCCCCACTTCTAACTTAGGTAAAAATTCTAGCAGATACAATGTTATTTATTTGAGAATTTAGTGGGTTTTTTGCACCTTTTTCAATGCCATGTATGTATGGGAAGCAAATGTTTATTTTATATAGGACTGTTGTTTTTGAGATCAGCACAAAAAGTGAGTCTGACAAATAGATTACAGTTCTTACATTTTTTTAGGAAGAGTTAAAGTACTAGTTTAAGGTAAACTGTAATTTAGGATGCATATTATAGTCCCTGAAAGGATAATATAAGACATTATCACCAAAAAAAAGACAAAGAGTAACAACCAAATAATATGAAGTTCA
>SJYQ01093272.1:41940-65069 GCA_006410935.1 Redunca redunca
TTCTCCTTTGTCTCCATGGCGACTGGGATGGGCCCGTCGTCCAGCGGCAGCCAGGCCACCGTGGCCTCGGTGGTCACCAGCACGCTCCTGGCCGGCCTGGGCTTCAGTGGCGGCAGCATCTCCTCCTTCCCCAGCACCGTGTGGCCCACGCGCCTGCCCACGGCCGCCTCGGCCAGCAAGCAGGCCGGCAGACCCGTCCTGGCCGCGACCGAGGCCTTGGCCAGCCCGGGCGCCGACGGCGATTCGGCGCCCAGCAAGGACGGCGAGGGCGCGGAGGAGAGCGAAAAGGACGAGAAGAGCGAGAGCGAGGACGGCGAGCGGGAGCACGAGGAGGAAGGCGAGAAGGACTCCGAGAAGAAGGAGCGGAGCGGGGTGACCCACGCCCCGCGGGCGCGCAACCACACCCAGCCCACCACCGCGCCCTCGGCCCCTGGCACCGCTGCCCAGGAGGGCGCACATCAGACTACATCCGGGCACGAGCGGGCCCGCACTGCCATCCCCACTGCCCGGCCCCAGGACGCCCTGGACCCCCGCTCGGTCACCCCCACCCAAGTGCCCCCCACAGTCACAGAGGAGCAGGACGAAGACAGTGATCCCGCGAGGCCCGAGGTGCCATCCAGGAAGCCTGTGCCCCCAGGGGACCGGTTTCCCGAGGATAGCAGGTTCATCACTGTTAACCCAGGTAAGCGGCCGGCCCTCCCCTGAGCCCTCAAGCTGAGGTGAACAGTCTTACCCTTGAAGAAATATTTGAGGGTAGAGAGTGAAGATCCAGAGAGTGCTTGGTATTCCTGGAATTGTGTACCTGTGTGTGTCTCTTTCTATTTTCTTCTGATAAAAATCACCTCTTCTATTAAAGTGGCTGGACTAAGTCTTGCCTTCATACTTGCTTCCTGGTAAAGTCGACTTGCCTCAGAGTAACTCCAGGCACTTCAGCCACACCATGAAGTAAACGATGGAAAAAGACATCCATCTTAAGAAATGTATTCTTTCAGATTTCTTTGCTTAGGCTCTTATCCAGCCCCTGTGTTTCTGGGCTGCCTGATCAGTGCCAGTCGCTGGCCGGGGTGCTGACTGAGGTTAGCATGATGCTGCAGCTTGAAGCTCACAGGGTAAAAGAGGAGCCCGAACTAGGGAAGTTAGGAAACAGAGAGGTTGGAAAGCAAGCAAGCAAATCCACAGGCAAGCCGGAAACCTAGCTAACGGTTGTTGAAGACTGTGAACGGTCATAGTAAAGGAAAAAAATAGGGTGATGTCAAAGAAAATAATCAGGAAGAGGGCAGAGAGCTATTTTAACCACGAAGGGCCACTCAGGGGAAGTGAGTTTATATTAAAACAACAAAGGTGAGAAGCTCCCACGTGGGGAGAACTGGGATTCGCTCACCCCAGCCTAGGAAACAGTGCCTCGTTTGCTCTGAATTGTGCATTTTATGGATGATGACTCCAGGGCACAGCTGGTCTGCCCTCTTCGAGAAGGACATGATGCCCATCCTCCTGGCCACGGGTGATTTTGTGGCTCTGTCCTACTTTCATATCTTGTTGAAACATCCTGTTAGTTTTTACAAGGGAGTCCTGAACATGAGGGGTTGTTATTGTTGTGGGGGTTTTCTTAATAAGAAAGTCTCTCTTTTGCCAGACTACAAGATGTTTAGTAACAATTTTTTTTCTTTCTTTTTTTTTTTTTTTTCCTGCATCTAAGCTGTTGTGGAGTTATAAGAGTGCAAAAAAAAAAAAAAAGCAACTGGTAAATATTTATTTGCTTTTGCACTTGTAAACATTAAAATTCATCTAAAGCTGAGACCTCGTATGTTAAGATACAACTTAGAATAAATTTTCATGTTTTGAATTACATCCCTCCTTAAAGATGGTATGGACTCATGTTTTGAAGTGTGGGTCTGCTGTGGGTGCTGCTCACTTTGTCCCAGTTTTAGGGGAAGGTGCAGAGTAGCCCTCTAAGAATCGAGTAAAGGAAGTATCAAGCCACTTGGGAAGCTGTTTGCAGCTCTTCCTGCAGGAGCAGTGACATACTACAGGAATTGATGTGAAAAAGTTGGATTTCTTGCATTTGGAGGTATTAAAAGAGAGATTTGTGGAGTACCCACTGAATCCCAGGCACTGGACTAGGCGTTGGGAATAGACTCTAGATCTGGTCAGGCTTGTGTTCTCCTGAGGTTTATGTTCTAATGGAAAAGCTTGAGAGTGTTCCAGTAAATAAATGCATTAACATCAAGTGCTGGAGCTGGGGTCAGGGACAGTTTTCATCCAGTGGTCAAGGAAGGACATTTGACTGGAGACCCCAGTGGTGAGAAGGAGCTAGCTAGGCAGTGACTCATGGAAGAACATTCTGGGCTGTAAGAGCAGCAGGTCCAGAGACCCTAAAGTGGGGGCTAACTTGGATCAGTCAGGGAGCCATCAGAGGGCCAGTGTGTCTGGACCCCCAAAATCAGGGATGCAGGATGAGTTAGAGCAGAGCTCAGTTCAGAAAGGGGCTTGTCGGCCATGCTGAGGCCTGAGTTCTAAGCAGTGTGGAAAACCAGCGGTGGATTTCCCCAGCAGAGTTACTCATCTGATGAACTTTTTCAGGTCATTTCCACCTCTCTGTGGACGTTTAGGGAGGCAGGAATGGACACAGGAAGTTGAGTTAGAAGGTGATGATTGAGGCAGCTTGGACCAGTGTGGTTTCTCCACAGACGAGCAGTGGACCTGGGATTGATTTTCAGGCTTGAACAGTTTCGCTTGCAGACTAGGGGCTCTGGCAAAGTAGCCTTCCCAGCTGGCTCCTCTTAAACATTTCTTTGTCCACACTCCTGAAAAGCTCTCCAAGCGAAGAGCTTGAAGCTTTGGCAGTTTGAGAGACTGGTGAGGGTGGGGGCCTGGGATTCAGTCCAGGTGAGCGGAAATGAGTCCTTGCAGTGGCAGTCAAGTTGCTGATTCCAGGGAGAGGGGAGCAGAAACACTTGGTAAATCCTGTGGAGACTTCTGCCTTCGGGTGCAGGACCTGTGAGTCTCCAGCTTCAACCCTGCACGCATCTGAGTGTCCACGATCTTGGCAGAGTAGCTTGTGGAGTCAGATCCTCCTAGGAGGCTCTGCCCTTTATTCTCACAGGGTCCTCAGGCCAGTCTTATGCTCAGCATCCTCACCTGTAAGGTGGGCATAACTAGAGCCCTTAGTGCTGAGGGAGGTGCACATAAACAGAGTCACTCTTGTCAGTGACACGGGAAGAGCTTCACGCAGCCTGAGGCCCACAGGACAGCAAGAGCGACTATGAGGCAGCCCTTGCAGCTCTCCAGCCGTCATCCTGGGACTTTGAAGAAGAGTAGGCGGAGATTGTGGTCCCCAGCAAGCTGGCTCTAGAAACACTCTCCAGAAACTCCAGTCTGTCCCCAACACTGGTAAAGCAGAGCTTCTACCTTTCCACCTTCATCTCGATGGGAGCATCCACTTCTTCCCAAAGTCAGAGGGATCTTCCTTTAGAATTTCAGGTAGTTCCAGTTTGAGAGTGGTGGTGGGGCTTGGTTAAGCCAGAGATGAGCAAACATTTTCTGCAAACAGCCAGAGTGGACATTTCCAGCTTTGTGAACTGTAAGTCTTTGTTGCAACTATACCTTTTTGCAAGGGGGCATGTAAGCAGCCTGAAACACCCCACAAATGGGCAGACGTGATTTGAGTTCTGGTAAAACTCAGTTTTCAAAAACAGGCAGTGGGCCTGATTTGATCAGCAGGCTATCATTTGCTGACCTCTGTGGCTTTACACAGAAATGTGTGTCTGTGTTGCTCAGTCATGTCTGACTCTTTGCGACCCCATGGAGCACACCAGGCCTCCCTGTCCTTCACTATCTCCCAGAATTAGCCCATTGCCCATTTGCCCATCATGTCCATTGAATCGGTGATGCTGTCCAGCCACCTCATCCTCTACCACCCTCTTCTCCTTGTGCCTTCAGATACTTTGGCCACCTGATGGCCAGCTGACTCATTGGAAAAGACCCTGATGCTAGCTAGGCAAGATTGAAGGCAAATGTATGTGTGCCCGTTGGTTAATAAAAGATATAAGTAACTTGAGAGTAAAACCCCACGTTGTGCATGACCCCCGAGGTCTCACTTTGCCTCGATCCATCTTCCTTTTCTCCATCTGCCTCCTCCAGCTTGGTGTTTATTTTTTTAAACGAAATCCCCATCATTTTAATGTTAGTGGCAACTTATTTTAAAGACTCTGGATGTACATTTGTGTAAATCTGTTTCACATTTATTTTTTCTTCGTGTTAAAAACAATTCTTCCAGTCGATATTTAGTCTCTTCAATTAGTTAAACAAATTGTGTTATTTTTTTTACCAACATCTCTGAAAGGCTTATTTAAATCCCCTTGATGTTTGATAACATCTTTTCAAAAAATCCTATGACTAGTATCTTCAGTATTAACTTGCAGGGAAGAAGAGAGAACGATTCTCTAGAAGAAAGGGGCCAGTTCAGACACATGCAGGAATCAGGCAGGTAACAACCAGGGTCCCTCCCTCAGCAGCCACGGACCAGATATGGTGCAGACACCCCCAGAGGCCAGCTGATGCAATACAGTGTTCTTGGGGTACGCAGCATGCCCCGCAGTAGCATCTCACGGTGGGCACAGTCTACAAACTCATCACTTAATGCTGGGGGTTTTCCCTTTTTCTTTCCTTATATCTGGGAAACTCCTTTTTCAGACTGCATCTTGCTCAGAACCCCATTATGTAAACACTCATTCACCGAAAGCTGGCTGAGTGCCTCCTCCAGTTCAGCGGTTGGGAGAGTACAGTCTCCAGAGCAGATCTTGCCTTTGACTGACTTTGGTCCTAACCCTGAGCTAGGAGTGGGCTTCCCTGGTGGTCCAGGGGTAAAGAATCTGCCTGTAATGCAGGAGACTGAGGTTCAATCTGTGGATCGGGAAGATTCCCTGGAGGAGGGCATGGCAGCCCACTCCAGTGTTCTTGCTTGGAGAATTCCATGGACAGAGGGACCTGGCAGGCTACAGTGGGATCCATGGGATCACAAAGAATCAAAAGGACATGACTGAAGCAGCTGACCACACTCATAAATCTGCAGTACACTCAGTTGGTCAGAGACTTGCGGCTGCTCTTCTGCTCTGACTCAGAGTCGAGGGTGCTAAGCTCCAGTCACCTCTCTCCTTTGGGCAAACCTTGAGTACCTCTTGGGAACACTTAGGCTCTAAGGAAGCCCAGCTTGAAAATCTGTTCTAGAAACAGTTGCATCGCTGCTTAATATTTGTTCCATGCTGGTGGTGTGGGCACTTAAAGCCAAAACGTGATGTCGCTTATCCTACACAACCCCAGGCGGCCTCTGCTGTCTTTGTGGCCCTTAAACCAGTGGGGAAACCGAGGCATGCATGCTAAGTCGCTTCAGTCGTATCCAACTCTTTGCAACCATATGAACTGTATGTAGCCCACTAGGCTTCTCTGTCCATTCTCCAGGCAAGAAGGCCGGACTGAATTGCTATTCCCTCCCCTAAGGGATCGTCCCAACCCAGGGATTGAACTGCTGGTGTCTCTTAAATCTCCTGCATTGGCAGGCAGGTTCTCTACTAGCATCACTTGGGTTGGGAGGCCTGGGGAAACCGAGGCTCAATGGTTAAGTAATTTGCCTGAGCAAGACATGGCAAGACACAGGCCCAGAACCCACCTGGTTCTGCTGGCTTCCTGCCCTTGGGGCTTATTTACCAAGTGGGCAAATAATTCGAATGAATTATTAATTATTAAGTGAATATTTGAATGTGTCCTTGTAAAAAGAAACCTTTTTTTCACTTTTGGCACAGATTCTCAAGGTCACCTAGAGATGTGCTTGTTCCCTTTCCTCACAGGGCAATATCTGGAAATGTTTTCGGTTATCATGACTGAGGCATGGCCTGCTCCTAACATGTAATGGGAAGAGACCAAGGATGCTGCCAAACATCCTCCAAGGCACAGACCAGTCCCACAACAAAGAATTCCTTAGTCCAAAATGTCCATAGTGCCATGGTGGAGAAACTCAGATTTATAGGTTAGCATAAAGTTCCTTTTCAAAGATGTTTACTTGGGAGGAAACAATAGGAGGTAATTTAAGGTCAGAAATAAGTAGCAATACAGGCTCATGAGCAGACGTCATGACTGAAATTCAGCTGGGGTTTATGGAGTGGGGGAGATGCTTCATGCTTTGGTTGGTTGATTGGTGTTTTGGCTCTGCTGGGTCTTAGTTGCAGTATGTGGGGTCTGCAGCCTTCCTTGTGGCGTGCAGAACATTTAGTGGTGGCATGCAAACGCTTAGTTGTGGCATGTGGGATCTAGTTCCCTGACCAGGGGTCGAACCTGGGCCTCCTGCACTGGGTGCGCAGAGTCCTAGCCACTGGCCCACCAGGGAAGTCCCTGCATGCTTTATTTAAAGTAAATCAGACCGGGATTTCGTATGGACTGTCATCGCAGTCTTCAGCCTTCCTGGTTTCGTTGCTCAGGCTCCTTTTGTGGGGAGAACTTTTCTGCGTCATCTGGCTTGCCCCGGCTCCTGACTGTGATTCTACTGCAAGTGTTGAGAAGAACTAGCTTGGGTGCCCTGAAAGCACCAGTGTGGTTTAGTTTCCTCCTAGAAAGTGTCTGGGGTCCTTGGAAGTTTCTGTCCCTCACTGAGTGATCCTGGAACTAGGACAGACTGTATACCTCTTGATGTAGGAAACCAGACCTCACCGAGAACAAACAGATTTCCAGAGAGGCTGGAGCAAAGGATTCCGGTTGTAAGGGGCTGTGTGTCTGGCATGAGTCCTGATTAATGGCAGAGACACATGATGTTGCAGTGAAGCTTCTCTGGTGGTGATTTCCAGTAGGTCGGGACCCAGGACCTGCCGTGTTTATGGAACTTGAATTAAATTGGGATTTATCAAGTGCCTTCAGTGTTCCAATGCCTTATTGAAATACAGGTGACACTTGCATTGTTTTGAGTCTGAGCTCTGTGAGAAATGGTAAGGGGGCTTATTGATGACAACTCCTAGTGGTGATGTAAATGGAAAGACAGGATGGATGCTCTAAATCGAGCTCAGACGTGGTCATGGGAACATGAAACCCGTGTCCCATTGCAGGAGAATATATGTATTTGTGACTCACGGTCATGTCTCTTTTCAACAGCGGTTTAGCTAATGCCAGGGCTTCAGAAAATAAAGACAAGTTTTGTGGCCCTATAAAAAAGCAGCTTTCTTTTTACTTCACAGCTGTTAGGGATGCTAACGCAAGACTCAAAAAACAAAATAGAAAACAAGTGTTGCTGAGGATGTGACAAAACGAAGACTTTTGTGCCCTGTTGACGGGAATGTAAATGGTGCAGCCACTTGGGGAACAGTATGGAAATTCTTAATAAAATTAAAAATAGAATTTCCGTATGATCCAGGAATCCTGTTCCTGGGTATTTACCCGAAAGGTTGAAAGTTGGGTCTTGGAGAGAGATTTGAACTGTCATGTTCATAGCAGTGTTATTTATGGTGGCCAAGTTTCCAAGGAATAGAAGCAAGCCAGGTGTCCAATGACTGATAAACAAAATGTGGTATATACCCCGAGTGGAATGCCATTCAGCTTTAAAAGGGAAGGAAACTCTGTCACAGGGCTACAGGATAAATGAACCTTGAGCCAGTCACAACACACACACACACACACACACATACGCGCGTGCGTGACTCCACTCACATGAGTTACCTAGAGTAGTCAGGTCATACAGAAAGTTGAATGGTGGTTGCCAGGAGCTGGGGCTGATGGGAATTTTCATTTCATCGGTACAGAGTTGCAATTTTATAGATGAAAAACAGATTCTTTGAAATCAGTTGAGCAACACTGTGATATGCTTAACCCTACTGAACTGTACTCCTGGAGATGGTAAAGATGGTAACTTTTATGTGTGTTTTGCCACTATTTTTTTTAAGTAGCACCTTAATTCATAGCTGCAGCTGGTTTGGAAGGAGTGGCATTATCCAAACAAACACAGTCTGGTTATTTGTGACTTAGACCCAGCTATAGATTTTGAGTGTGAAGGTTGTCCTGCTCTCAATCTCCCTTGAAATATGACCAAACCCACCTTTCCCCAGCTCCTGAGAGTGGTCTGTCAGGATCCAAGCCACTTTCAGTATTGACCACGTAGAGGTTCTTGTCCCGAAGCAGAAGCTAAGCCCTTCCTGCAGGGTAGGAGGCGTCTCCTACGGGTCCATCTGATATTTCCCTGCCTGTAGCATTTATAGTACATTGTACTCCGTTTTTATTTGCTTCTACTGGGATGAGAGCCAAGCCAGTAAAAGGCAAACAGCATTAATTCAGTGATGACATATGCCACTGAAAACTGTTTTTCTTTTCTTTCTTTTTTTTTTTTTTTTGAGAAAGCAGAATGGAGGCAGTTTACTCAGATTCTTGTGGATGCTGAAATAAAAGAGGAAGATGATCTGTGGGGAGGTCATTCACCCTCCCCCGCCCTCTGCACACAAATGCTCAAAGAAGATTATGTATTAGCATTTTGCTCTACATTTCCGCTGGAAGATGTTTCTGAAACTGGATCATTCTCTGAGTCCCAGGCCGGCCTGGCCTGACATCTTCTGACCCTCCTAGCGACCCCTCATCTGCACATCACATCCATGGGAGGAAAGGGGGAATAAGTCGATACTCCCTTCCCATTTTTATCCTTTTACACAGAACAGCAAGATGCAGCCCTGGAAAGAGGATGAACAGGTTCTGGGTTCCCAAAGGGTGGCCCATGCTGTAAAGATGGAACAGCAATCTGACTCACTTCTCATTGGTTGAAAACTAAAATCACTTTCAGGATAAAAGCTGAATTGAGAAAGCTGCCTGGTACAGCCTTTATCTTGAGTCAAGTTAGTGTTTTCAGAATCCTGGTCAGGAGTTTTATTAAACCATGCTTTTTGCTTTTGATGATAAGGCTTTTGTAAAAGCTCCAGGTGTGTGTGTGTGTGTGTGTGCGCATTCCTGCTGCTTCCTTGGGTCAGAGTGCCATACTGCAGATTGAAATTCTACTGGCCAGAGGGAGCTGGCCGCTGGACTCAAGGATAAAGAAAGCAGGTCTTACGTTGCGTCTAGGAAGCAGTGAGGATTGTGGCAAACCAGTGAGCCATAGCTTGTCTTAGAGTGTATGCTCCTTGCTTCCAGCTGATGTTTGCCATCTGGGAATTCAGAACTGTGATATGGGAGATTTGGGGTAGTTTGGTTTTTTTTTTAATTTATTTTTTATTTTGATTTTTTGCTGAACTCTATTGTTTATGAAATCTTGGCACCTACCTCAGAATTTAATTAATAATTCCCAGGGGAAGGGTGCCAACCCCCATGTCTGTGGGCTGCCAGTTCACACTGCCCATGGCAGGCAGGAATGGCTGGGCTGGTCCTGCTAGTAAAACCAAACCAACTGGACAGATCAGAGATGGAGGCAAGAAGGTGCTGTGTTAACCCAGCAGTCCTGCGCTTGTCCTGGTGTCAGGGTTCGGGCATCACAAAGAGAGGCAAACCCTCCTGGAGCTGGGCAGCCTGGCTCTGCTGGACCATTCAGGAGATAAGTGGGTTACAAGTGAAGCTCTGAGGACAGGTGAGCTGCTCCTAACTGTTGCGTTGTTCAGTCGCTCAGTCATGTCTGACTCTTTGCAACTTCATAGACTACAGCATGCCAGACCTCCCTCTCCTTTGCTGTCTCCCAGAGTTTGCTTAAATTCATGTCCACTGAGTTGGTGATGCCATCCAACCATCTCATCTTCTATCGTTCCCTTCTCCTCCTACCTTTGATCTTTCCTAGCATCAGGGTATTTTCTACTCCTAACAGTTGGGAGCATCTAATTTTATCACAGTCAGCGGTGTCACCTGGTTGAAAGGAAGAGAAGAATGAATGTCCTCTGGATGCAGGTACTGGGCTGAATGCTTGACTGCTCAGGGCCAGCCAGCTTTCTGGGGATGCGACTTTTGCGGTTACACAACCCTGTGCTCAGAAGGCCCTGTTTTTGCATTTATGTTCTGCGTCACCTCTTGAAACTCTTCAGTAATTTTTGAAAAAGAGGCCCCATGATTTCCTTTTGCATCTAGCATAGTCTGCTTTGCGTAGGTTATCTAATTCCCCTAAGTCCCTCGAGAGGTGAGCATTGTCATCTGTTTCCCCTTGATAGAGGAGCGACCAGAAGCTCAGAGACAGTCACTTACCCAAAGTCACAGAGTGGAAAAGGCATGAGGCAGGATTTGCAGTCAGAATTTGCAATCCTGGAGGGCAGGATCTTGGTTTCTCTGAAAAGTCAGTAGTATGTTCTAGTGTTTGGGGCCTTGGCGTGGGGAAGATTGTCGGGAGACTGAGGGTAGACCCAGCTCAGGTGGCAGGTTACGTGTTCCTGGTTAGTTCCTAGTAGTTGTCTGTTTGATGGCACTTTCTCCTTTGAGGGCTTGCTGGGCCATACCTCGAGTCAGGCAACAGGACATGTGTTTCTTCCTAAAGCATGGCAAGAAGCTCTAGTCTTAGGAGAGACTTTGAGGTTCTGGCTCTTCACTGGTGGTCGCCTCACAGGCTGCCCCCACTGCTGATGCCCCCAGAACCCACCTGTGGTTCTGTGTGATTGCCACGCATGCCCTCGTATATTACAGGGGGATTCAGATTCTGCAGACACCTGACGAGTGCTCTCCATCTGCCTGGTGCTATGCTAGGGTGCTGAAGAGGGAGAGGATGGTGGTAGTGATGATAGTCGTCACAGTTGATAATGTTAAGTAGGTGCTTATGGGTGTCAGGCAACATGCTAAGGGTTTTATCAAATTAACTCGTAATCATCATACCCCCCTCCCACCCCACTATAGTGGGAAGTATCATTATTTCCATTTACAGATGGCAAAACTGATACCCAAAGAGCTTAAGTAACTCCCCAAGTGTTGTGTGACTAGGAAGAGACAGAGCTTTATTCCTGTTCTATACGGAGATCATCAGCCTGCTCCGGGGAACCTTACAGTAAGTAATAAGAGAGCGCTTGAAATTACATGTACCGTAAGAAAAGTGCATGATGACAACCACCATGGCGAGGATTAGAGGATTTATTTAGTTTTTGCTCAATGCTGGGCACACCTCTAAGCATTCTGCTTGTGTCTTGAGTTTTCCCGCCACATCAGGGAAATAGGTTCTTGTCTCCCCATTTTATAGATGAAGAACTCCAGGCCCCGAGTGATGCAAGTTATCAGTTAGAGGTCATGTAGAAAGTGGCAGAGCCAGGGTTCAAACCTGTAAGTTCTACTGCGCCTTCCAGAGAGCACAGTCCGAGGGTCTGGAGAGGCTTCACAGAGAAGGTGATCCCTGCCCCGGAGCCAGGACTGAGGGATCAGGAGGAGCTTCCGGGGACAGGATGGAGCAGTGTTCCCAGGCAGTGAGCTCAGCAGGGTCAGAGGTTGAGAGGCGGGATCATGGCCCAGCTGGTCACTGGATGGGTGGATGTGGCTGGAACCCATTGCAGTGGAGGGGGTAGCAGGAGATGATGGGGTGGGAGGCCCACTCAGGGAGGACCTTGCTGTCCCCAGGGGCAGGGCGGGATTCCTCAGGAGAAGATGCACATGACTGTGTGGCCATGGAGTGGAATTCCAGGCTCCTGGTACCGTGAAGACAAAGCGGGACTCTGACTTTTAACATGCAGTCAGCTTTGTTGTGCCCAAGTGGAAATCCAGCAGCACTCCTATTTTTGCCTGGCTTTTACGTAAACAACCTAGGCAGATCCCGCTGCCTGTTGTCAGTCCAGGGGAAGACCAAACTGCTGTCAAAATAATCCTTAGATTTTTCTCTCTCACTGCCAGCTGTTGCTGGTCTGAGTTCTCTTCCACAAATGCCACCATTCAAGGGGCTGTCTTGAGAGGGACTTCAGACATGTTTACTCCCTCAAACTCTCAAAAAAAAAAGTGCTCACACAGGCGTGATGAAATGTTAGAAACAGCTCCATCGTGAAATCTGAGGGAGTTTTGGGCGAGGTTTGTCCTCAGTGATTTGAGGATGAGCAGGACGTGGGCTTTGCCTTCTGCCTCCTCCCCACCCCTGCCTAACCATGCAGTAGCCCAGACAGGAAGCCTCTTCTGTGAGAAGGAAAGGAGAGAAATAAGACATTGGGTTTCCCCGGGCTTCCTGGGGTGGAAAGTGAATTCCCTGGTTGTAAGGCATTTATGTCAGCCCTCCTGCCATATTTTCCATTAAGGGCACTATCTTGGCTTTGAGATTCCCTACCACCAGCCACATAATTACCTGGCTGGGCAGCCCCCTGCTGGAGGGGGCAAAATTCTCATTTGCAGCTTGGATTCTTTCTGTGGCTGGTCTGCGATGAAAGCATGATATAGAGGGAGAGATTGTACATCTGATGCTTGTCTGCCTCAGCTTACAATCTTGCAGGACATGTCCTGTGGCCTAAAACTGGTTCCCTTAATCCAGCCTACAAACCCTGGCTGATGGGGCCTCCAACTCTCCATTTTGGAACCCCCCTTCATCCTCATACCCCTCTACTTCAGTGCTCTCTCTCCAGAACACATCTGTGCTTTCCCTTGACCTGGCTAACTCACCTTCATCCATCGTTCAGCTGCCATCTGAACATTAGGAAGCCCCCCCAGAATCCCTAGGCTGAGACCACTGTTCCCCTGGACGCCGTGTGCTGCCTGTGACATCTCTTTCATTTATTCCAATTGCTTGTTCATGAATCTGCTCCCCCTTCAAGTTCCCACCCCACAGACACAGAGGTGTTCCTGTCTGATGTCTTCTTGCCTCCGCATCCCGTCTCACCATGCCTGGCACGCAGTCAGGACTTGTCAGATAGATGCCTAACGGAAGCCTCTGGGGCATGCTATCACAAGAAATGGGCTAGCATGGTTAGGGAGGCTCTTTATAAACCTCGGTTTGCCCTGCTGAGGTTTATCATCAGAGTGTGTGTGCCTCTGTCTTGTCACCTGTGAGCTGGGCATACATCTGGTCCTGCCTGTGCATGAAACAAAGGAGGGGATCAGGGTCAACTACATTTGAGGAAACCCAGTAAAAAGGCTGTAACCCATTTCTTCCTCACTCCAGGTCTTACCTCTTTAATAATCTGCTCCCAGGGCCAATTATCTCTTTCCTGCTCAGCCCACCTCCTTTCTCCTGGAAACCCAGCCTGATTAGCCCTTCACGTAGTCCATCCAGCTCAGGGGTGCTCGGGGCTGGCTGAACGCTGGCCTCATTTCTGCAGAGCAGGAGGAATCCTCACTGAGCCCTGCACCAGCGGTGGAGGTGTCTGTCTGTGGGCTTCTCCCTGCAATCAGGGAACCTTTGCTTTCTCACACGTGCTTCTCCTGACCGTCTCTGTGCTCCTGGGCTCTTCCCAACCCCATGCCGCCCTCTGAGCTTCCTGTGGACCACCTGGAGATTTCCAGGCATCAACCCCACTGTTTGTAGACTAGGTTCTCACCTGAGTCTGCTGGGAACTTGTGAAGATCCTTGGGACCTGAGAGAGAGGAGGAGGAGCTGCTGGGGTAAGAGGTGCTAGCCGACCCGAGAGAATCCTCTACTATTCCGCAAGCTTCCCCTCTTAACCCCCAGGCTGGCTACTGTTGAGTGGCTGATGTGTGCTGGGAGCAGAGAAAGATGTGGCTGCCTCTCTGAGAGCTTTTAGAAGAATGGGGTGAGGGGGTAGTTGGGAAATGGGATCAAAGGGAAAGCTTTTGAACCAGATTTGAGGGAAAATGGGTTCTCTGGGGATCTGGGTGGTGGGAGCTGATGGGCGGGAGGAATCTGGGTGCTTCTGCAGGGGTGTGCTTGAGTCTGCTCCTTCCCCTTGGCCGGGAGACTGAGGGATCCACTCTTGGACACTTGTCTCACCAGGACTGTTAGGGAGGGTGGTTTCCCACAGCAGCACTAGAGGAGGGGGTAATGGATGCTAAGCAAAGAAATATACACCCGATCAGTCACAGACAGTTGTCTTAGTAAAACCCATCTTTCCCTCCCTCCCTCCTGACCTGGCAAACCTGCCAGGCTCCCCTGTCCATTTTCCAGAAGTGGGCTCAGTACTCCTTTCAGACCCGAGCATATTTCTTCAGTATATCCAGAGGCCACTCAGGGTCAGTAGCGTTCTCAGAGCGAGGCTGGGTCTCTGGCATCGGCTCAAGTCTTTTCAAAAACATCTTGATCTCTTATCTTCAAACCCATCCCACTGGTGACGACGGGGTGCAGCCTGCACAACAGGCCCCGCTTGGCTTGGGATTCCCCAGGGAACAGCGAGGACGGTGGTTTGCCCCTCATCACCGGGCAGCCCCGTTCTCCAGAAAGCACCCAGAAGTGGAGCAGAGCTCTCCGGCACACTCGGCTCCCCTGGCTCCCGCACTCGGCTCGCTTCTGCCCTCTAACTGGCACGGTTTCTCTTTGCAGCAGAGAAGAACACCTCTGGTATGATAAGCCGGCCCTCCCCGGGGAGGATGGAGTGGATCATCCCTCTGATTGTGGTATCAGCCTTGACCTTCGTGTGCCTCATCCTTCTCATTGCTGTGCTCGTTTACTGGAGGTGAGTTGCCAGGCAGCCCTGGCGTGGGGCTCGGGTTCTGCTGTCAGCACGTGCCCATAAGGGGAGCTTAACCAAGGGGAGGGCACACCCACGGCCTCTTCACTTAGAAAGGGAAGGTGGCTGCGGTGCTTCTTGTGTTACCACCTGGGAGACCCGCTTTATCTGCAAGAAGCTGGCGATACAGAGCCACTGTTGAGATTAAGGCACCCATGATGAGCTCCTAGAATTTAGTGCCAAAGAGGCTTTTGCTCAAAAATCAGGGAGATGCGAGTTCAAATACCAGCCCTGCTACTTGCTGGCTACAAATCCCATTTCTCACTTTGAGCTTTAGTTTCTGAACCTGCAAAATGAGTTAGTAAGTTTCCAAGCTTTCCCAGTTTCTCTCAGACCATGCTCCACTTTGTTATAACCGCATAATAGTTCCTCTTGACCTTAAAATTTTGTTCATAGCCTTTTACTAAAAATTCAGTGATAGAACATTTATCATATTCTGTGGCATTTAATACTCATAAAGATGGCTGATGGTAAGTCATCCTTATACTAGCATCATCCTTGAACTGGTTCTCATTGCTTCCCGAGGGAAGCCTGTTTGAAGCTTCTATTTAAAAGTTGTCTGTTTTTTCAGCTCCACACTGTCAGCCAGTTTAACTGAGTGAGATAGGCTGGCCTACTTGGTTGCCCTGGCAGGCTTCACCTCTCAAACTGATGTAGGAAGCTTCTGCCCTTTAACAAGCTCCATCAACAATGGACAGGCATCATGTTTCCCTCCCTTCTTTCCATTCATTCGATGAATTTTGAGCCCCTGTTGTGTGCCAGACAGTCTTCTCTCATGGAGCTCACATTTTAGTAGAGGAGACAGGATAAATAAAGCAAACAAGATGATGTTAAGTGTACAATGAGAAAAGTCAGTCTGGAAGGTGGAGGGGGATGCTGAGGCTTTAGGGTGAATGGTCAGAGTGGTGGTGGTTTGTTGCTTGGATGCTAGGTCATCTCTGACTCTTTGCGAGCCCATGACTGTAACCCTCCAGGCGCCTCTGTCTATGGGATTTCCCAGGCAAGAATACTGGAGTGGGTTGCAATTTCCTTCCCCAGGGGATCTTCCCAACCCAGGGATCAAACCTTCATCTCCTCTTGGCAGGCAGGTTCTTTACCACTGAGCCACCTGGGAAGCCCTCAAAGTGGTTAAAGAAGGCCTACCTGGTAAGGAGTATTTGTCCGAAGGAGTCAAATGGGCTCCATCTAGGGCAGGTTCCAAGCAGAGGAAATTGCATGTGTAAAGGCCCTGAGGCAGGAATGTGCCTGCTATGTTCCAGGAAGAGCCGAGAGCTGTGGCTGGAGCAGATGAGTGTGGGGAGAGTGTAGGAAAGGGTATCAGGAAGAAACAGGATAAAGGGGAGTTGGTCATGTACAGCTTTGTGAACACTCCAGACCGCTGGAACACATTGCCTTTTACCATGACAGAAGGAGTGTTTGGTAGAGAAATGTTGTGATTCAGGATTCCTTGGCTGTGTTGCAAAGACCACTGAAAAGGAGCCAGGGCAGAGGCAGGGAGGCCAGCTAGGAGACTATGGACCTGTCCAAGGAGTGATGCTGCCTCGGATGAGGGCAGCCACGCAGGTTGTGGACTGACGGACTGTAGATACATCCTGAAGGTGGGATCAACAGAATCTGTGAACAGATGGTGTCCCCGGGTCTGTTCTCAATCGGAAAGGTCAAGGCAATAAGGAAGGGTTCATCTGAGGGCTTCCGCTGGCGTCTAAGGGTAACCGTGGTGCTGTTCGTGCTATAGTCCAGCTAGATGATAGTGGACGTTGTGTTTCGGGGTGAGCCTAGGAACACTAGACTCACGTCCCTGTCACCTTTTCTCTGAGACACGGTGGTTTGCAAACAGATACTGTCTGGAGCCCACTGATTGGTACATCGGAGGCTGCCTAACATGGGTTACACTGAGCGCCTAGAGGTGACAAAAGGTCTGCACGCCCTCCTCTTGTCTCTGCTTGATGCTGTGTGGTTTTAGTTGCAGACTCTCCGCAGGAAGGAGCAGAGAGGACCCACCACTGCCCCAGGCTTGGTAACCCTAGCAGCTCCAGTGTGAAAAAGTTCCTGTTCCCAGTAGTTCTAGCACAAACCTCTGCATTATTTCTGCTTGGCCCACCTTGGTTCTCTGTCTCCCTGATAAGGGTCATGCTGGCCACTGAGGACTGTGGCTATTTGGTCAAGGAGATGTGGATACCAGGCTGACCAGACAGACATGTTGATGGCAAGCTGCTTACAGGAAGGGACTGTGCAATGTTGTCAAGAGAGCTTTTAAGGTCGTTCCATTCAAGATGTATTTCCCCATGAGAAATTCATGCTGTGTATACTTTTGAAAAACTCAGTCTGAATTGCACATACATATTGAATAATATATTATTATTTCATGTTTAAAATATGTTTATAGTGTTTTATACATGTTAGTTACTATTAGTTGCTCAGTCGCATCCAACTCTTTGTGACCCCATGGACTATAGCCTGCCAGTTTCCTCTCTCCATGGGATTCTCCAGGCAAGAATACTGAAGACGGTTGTCATGCTCTTCTTCAGGGGATCTTCCTTGCCCAGGGATCAAACCCAGGTCTCCTGCATTGCAGGCAGATTGTTTATCATCTGAGCCACTAGAGAAGCTGATATACATATTACATGTGTACATTCAAAGCTTGGTTTAAAGTAACAAGAGGTTTAAACCTCCTTCAGTAGATACTGTCTATGAGTTGAGGTGTTTTTTGTTGTTTTGGAGGGGGTGTGTTTGTTTGTTTTTTAACAATTTTATTTATTTACTTTTGGCTGTGCTCGGTCTTTGCTGCTATGCAAGCATTTCTTTTGTTGCAGCTACTGGGGGTCACTCTCTAGCTGCAGTTCAGAGGCTTCTTGTTGCTGTGGCTTTTCTTACTGTGGGGCAGAAGCTCTAAGCACGCAGGCTTCAGTGGCTTCACGTGGACTCAGTGGTGGCTCCCAGGCTCTAGAGCACCGGCTCAATAGCTGTGGTGCACGGGCTTAGTTGCTTTGCAGCACATGGGATCTTCCCAGATCAGGGATCAGACCCGTTGTCCTGCACTAACAGGCAGATTCTTTACCACTGAGCCACCAGGGAAGCCCTGCCTGTGAGTTTTTACCAAACTCCTAACATGCCAGTACACAGGAATGAGTGCAAAGGAGAAACTTCTTTCAGAACAAGCAAAATGAAATTGAATTAGCATCAGGACAGAAGAGTTGGCCAAACATGAGAACAGCCTACAGGGAACAAGGATCTTTTTTTTTTTTTCTGTTTTTTCAAATATATTTTTTTCTTTATTATGAATGTGAAAGAGAGATGTATTCGGAGAGTACACAGAGAAAATGCATACATGCTGAAGGGATGGGTGTTCCCCTCTAGCGATGTGGTTTTGAAGCTAAAACAACAGTGCTCCTCTCCTGCCTTTGAGGCACCGTGAGAGCAGATGGTTGGCAAGCAGGCTTGACATAAGTAGAGCACAGAGGCAGATCAGAACCTCCTGGAGTGTTTTCCTCAGGTGGCAGGCCTGACGCTGAGGTTTCAAACCAACTCGCCGTGGTGGCGGTTTCCATAACTGAGGACTGAGTCTTCGCAGCTATTGCTGTGGTTTCTGCGTGTTCACTGAGGCTGAACTGCATGGCCCAGAAGTGTAACCCTTCACTCCCATTGGCCAGACATGGTCACACGTCCCCAAGAACACGGGAGAAGTGGGAGAGTACGCTGGCATTCATGGCGTACCACCAGAAGTGTCCTCAAATGTTGGCATTATTGGGTTGAGTATGTTTCTTGAAAAGGACACCTTTGGAGACCAAATACTAGTTTTGTTACATTTGGCCAAAACTGAAAAATATAGGATGGGAAGCCCAGGTGGCTCAGTGGTAAAGAACCGGTGTGCAATGCAGGAGACACAGGAGACGTCAGTTCCATCCTGGATTGAGAGCATCCCCTAGAGAAGGAAACGGCTCCCCACTCTAGTATTCTTGCCTGGGAAATCCCATGGACAGAGGAACCTGGTGGGCATGGAGTCTCAAAGAGTCAGACCACAACTTAGTGACTAAACCAGCAAAAAGTATAGGTGGAGACCTCATATATTTTTGTTCCACTGGAAGGTGTACAGAGGTCCACTGGGGACTATCTGAGCAGTATTTTTACAGGTATCAACATGGGTTTGTGGGAGAAATTTGTTCTGAAACGTAGTTGGCTGAGATGTTACTAGTAGCTCTCTCTCAAATTCTCCTTGCCAGGGTCCGCCTTGAAGAGATGTAGTCAAATCCCTAACAATGCAAAAGTTGCTGCAAAGCTAGAAATGAACATGCAGAGCATTTGGGGACAAGGGACAGCATGGTAGGGCGGCTAATAAGGATAAACTCGAGGAAGATCTTGCCTCCTTTTACAAGTGGGGCCCTGTGTGTGCCTTTTAAATAGTGCAGCCCATGTCAGCATGCGACGGTGCAGAGCTGTAGTCGTTGCTGTTGAAATAAGGGAAGATAAATCAATTCCATACTTTTAAACCGTGCCATTTTGGCCCTGTTCCTCCAGACAGTAACAAAATGCACCTTTTGAGTGACTACAGTCACAAAGTACATTGCAAGAGCTCTAGCCCCCGTCTCACCAAGACAAGCTGCTTATATGGCACTGTGTGCTGGCGCTCCTGAAAAGATTGGGAGCAGCCAGCTGCTGCCACTCAGAAACAAGAGGAAATTTTGGAGAAGGTTTCTTTACGATTTGCATCACTTAAGGCTGATGCTGGAGAAAGAGCTGAATACAGGACCTCCAGACCATATGCTAGGGCACACACCTTGTTTGTTTGTTATCTGCTTCCATGCAATAGCTTAATACTGTGTAAGAAAGACATTAGTGTCCCCTTAGAATTGTCAGGATTGGGAAAATATTTTTAATTTTTTTTTTCCTGTAACCTTGAGGAAAATTGCTTTGAAGGTAGCTGTTCTCTCTCTGATGAGCAAAGAAAGTCTTACGCCTGAAATGGCTTCATACATCTTAAGGTCTAAACAGCCAGGAGTCTTTTACTGAGTATTCAGCAAATCACACATGTGCTATGTGGATTGCATTGCCACCTAATTAAACATTCAAATCCTAGGAATTATTACATCCATTTTGCAGATCAGAAAACTGAGGCTTGGTAAAATCATAAGTGAGAGCATTCATCTCTAGTGGTTCCTGGATTTGAACCCAGCAAATGTGATTTCAGGTGGCACAGTGATAAAGAATCTGCCTGCCAACGCAGGAGATGCAAGAGATACAGGTTCAATCCCTAGTCGGGAAGATCCCCTGGAGTAGGAAATGGCAACCCACTTCTCTGTTCTTGTCTGGAGAATCCCATGGACAGAGGAGCCTGGAGGGCTACGGTCCATGGGATCGCAAAGAGTCGGACACGATAGCAACTGAGAACACACAGCACAGTGTGACTTCATTGCCCGCTATGTGAATTGTTACATTATTCTACCTACATGAGGAGTAGCTTGTCTGGAGGCATTCTCTTCCTTCCACAGTCTGTTTTTATAGCTCATTCGCTTGTTGAAAAGATCTGAAAAGACATTATGATTTGGGTTTGCCACAGTTGCAAAGGAGAAAACTTGAGGACCAGCTCTATGTTCAGGTGTTTAAGAAGCAGAATAGATTTTGATGCTGAGTAATCCTACCTACCTGTCCTATTCTTAGTCCCAGCTAACCAGTGCTAGCTTGCCTTGATGACAAATTGAGCATCTCATTGACCATAATTGTAGCTTGGGAGAGAACTTTCCAGAAGTGTAAAAACAGCTTTACTTCTCAGATTCAGAGAGAGCTGCACTAAGTACAGAGACTCTGGAACAGCAAACCGGAAAGTCTGAAGTGGGAATTGTAAAAAGTAACCCCTGTTGGTTGAAGTTTGGTAGTAGAAGGATTTCACTTTCTGGTCTGAGAAATCCACATCCCTCTTGAGCACACAACTGAGCCGTCTGTAAGTTCCATGGTACATCAGTCCACACCAGTGTAGCTTCATAGGCAGGTGGAGAAAGGTCTCTCTTTTTGCTCTCATATTTAGGCTCCCAGAAATTTTGTCCTCTGTCAGTGCCTCCACATTTAGAATGCTGTTGATGAAAGCAAGTTTGTTTTGGTGACACACAATTTTTCTCTCTCCTAGATGGTCAGGGGGAGACAGTGTAATAAATAGGAAGGGACATAAACCGCAAATGTGTGCGGGGTTTGAGTTGGCATGACAGAGGCTCTGGCAAACAGACAGATGCACATGAGGTCAAGTGTGGGCATGTGCCGACATCCTTCTTGCTGGAGGAACGGTTGACCACGTGTGCCCAGCAGAGCTCGGGTCCCTCCTGGATTCCACAGAAGCAGCAGTGACACCCAGAGCACTGTGAGCCGTGTGCAGGCTCTCCGCCCATCTGCTGTAGCAGCGGGTGCTTCCAAGCCTGCTCGCCAATCACTGGATTTGGTTTAGACATTTGTCCCCCACCCCCATCCCAGGAAGGTCACAAAGGAGCTGGGGCAATAGCAGTGATTCCTCCCGTGCGTGACTATGAACAAGCTAGCGAGGAGGAAGCATAATAATAAGTCACGATAATAATAATATTACAATAATAATAAGTCACAGCAGCCAATAGTGGTGAATTAGCACAAAGCAAACGTGATATGACTTAATCCTCACAGCAGCCACGGGTGTTGGCCATGGTGTTAGGGACTATTCCTTCTTTCCCGTTGGAGGAACCAGTATCCACAAAGGGAATGGACTTGCCCAGGATCACAAGCTAGTACCTTTGAGAAGTGCAATTGACCTTGTGTTTTTTTTTTGGCTGTGCCATGCAGCATGTGAATTCTTAGTTCCCTGACCAGGGATTGAACCCATGCTCCCTGAGGGGGAAGTGTGGCTGGAGTCTTAACCATTGGACCACGAGGGAAGTCTTACAGTTGACCTTTGAACAACACAGGTTTGAACTGCAAGGATTAACTTATACTTTGAGTTTTTTCTAGTAGTCAGCACTGCAGGACTATGCAGTCTGGTGTTTGGTTGAATCCATGGAATCACAGATGTCGAGGAACTGTGGATACAGAGGGCCAAGTACGTTGCATGCAGATTTTTGACTGTGCAGAATGTTGGCACCCTTATCTCCATGTTCAAGGGTCAGCTGTACTCAAACCTAGGCCTTTGTTCTGTTTTGTTCACCTAAAAGACCCTTTACAGGTGGCTCATGTATTCCTTCCTTCCTTCATTTATTCAAAGACATTTCTTAAGCATCTAGTCTGTGTCAGGCACTGGAGATATGTCGAGAAGATAGAGGTCCTCTGTCAAGGAGTGTGTAAGGGGTCTTCCCTGGTGGCTCTGTGGTAAGGAATCTGCCTACCAATGCAGGAGACACAAGTTTGATCCCCAGTCGAAGAAGATCCCACATGCCTTGGAGCAGCTAAGCCGATGTACCACAGTTATTGAGCTTGTGCTCAATAAATAAAGTTACTGAGCCCAGGAACCCCAACTGCTGAGTGCGTTGGGGGCGGGAACCCCAATAAATGAATAAAGTTCTTGAGCCCAGGAACCCCAGCAACCCCATGTCTTGCAGCTACTGAGGCCCACGTGCCCTAGGGCCCTCGCTCGGAAGCAAGAGAAGCCGATGCAATAGGAAGCCTGCACACCGCAGCTAGCAGCTAGCTCCAGCTTGCTGCAACTAAAGAAAAAGCCCGCACAGCAACAGAGACCCGGCACAGCCAAAAATAAATAAATAGTTACATTAAAAAAAAAGTGCGTAGATTACCAGAATAGATGAGCAGGTGGAAAACGGTTGTCCCAAGCAGAGGTTACAAACTGGTGCCCTGCTGTACTGGTTTTGTGTAGCTGACCTCTTGTTTTTAGAAATGAGAATTTCTTTGAAAATGGGAAGATTTTGCTTAAAACTCCCACTGTCTGGATTCTCATGAGAAACAGTGAGGTGTGAGATCACTGTTCTCATACTCTCTCATGGCACTGGTGGGCTGCACAGACCTGACCGTGGTCCCCTGCTCACCGGTCTGCCCATCTCTCCCCTGCCCTCGTATGTGCATTCCCAAGGTCAGTGCTGATGAAGGGGAGCTGTGCTCCCAGAGGTACTTGACCATTGCCAGAGCTGGATAGAAGGGAGTCGGGGAAGGCTTCTTGGAGGAGATGGTTGGCTCTGATTTTCATAGAACTGAGAAGGATAGATGTTCAGGCTGGAGGAAACTCTGTGAGCTGATAGAGCAGCGTGTGTTCTTGTGTTTGGTACTCCTCGGGGAAAAACACACTTCGTCTTTGCAAAATAAAGTCCACTTTCATGGGCAGCCTCAGATTCTTTTTAAAGGAATCTGGGGCACGTACAAAGGCCCTGGGTCAGTCTGAGCTGCTCTTCTGCATCTCATATGAGGGGGGGAATGAGGATCAAAAGACAGGTTTACGTGCAACTTTTCTCAAGTCTGGAAAAAGCCAAGCTTCCAAGTCATAATTTTTGGTGGCTTTGTGTGATCACCTCAATCATTTTGGAAACAAACTGCCCTCAGGGCCACCTGTATTCCAAGCATCATTTTTTTTCTTTTATAATCCGGTAACTGCTCATGTCACTCATCTCTGTC
>SJYQ01093272.1:65149-111317 GCA_006410935.1 Redunca redunca
GACAGTTGTTGCAATTCCACAATGTGCTCAGTAGAGGGAGACAAGAAGTTCTGAATTATAGCACCTTCCCCCCTCCACTACTTCTTAATCATTTTCCCAAGTTTTGACTTAGCCCTCATTTGGTTTCGGCACCAAGCACTTTTACCCACCATCGAGGCTATTAATTATCAACATAAAGGAAATCTTGTATTGATGGAGAAGAAAAAACTAACAGCTGCGCATTAGAGAAAGTCCATTCCGAGAAGAAGACAATCAGAAGTTCACAAGTGTTCTTTGAAATCACGTCCTGAATGCAGAATTCTGCATGAGATTAGGAAGAACTTCCAGAAAGGAGAACGTTTCCATATCCGTGTTAGTCTCTACTGTCCTACGGAGATGAGAAAGAAAATCGTTTCAATGTGAAATCCTATAGCCCACGTGGTTTGGGGGTTACATATAATTGAAGCAACACTTCTCAGGGTGGCCACAGTGCGTCTTTTTAAATGCTAGAGCCAAGCCTCCAGTGCTCTGCTTATTTAAGTATTAAGAGGAAATACAAGGTCAGACCCAGTGTATTCCAGTCACCTGCCCGCTGCTGCCCCACCCCACCCCAGCTGCCCGTGTCTGAGCTGCCCTCGTGTGATCCCACCCCCTGCACTGGGAATCAAAGCGTCTTTCCAGAGAGGAGAGGCATGCATGGGGAAAAGACCAAGCCCCAGACCAGTCTCACGGCACCAGTTTCAGAGAAATCTGTGGCAGAGCTGAGGTTCAAACGGTACCCAACCTGTTCCTGCCAAATTGTGTTTATCCCAGTGGTGTTTTAAGCCATCCTATTTGCCAGGGGGAGCTTGTCAAAGGTGGGAGGCTCATCATAAGCCGTTACTGGGTCGGTGGTATCCTTACCTTCTGATCACACTGGGGGTGATAACAGATTTCTAGTATCTTAAAGACAGCTTTTAAGAGCAGAATTTCCCTTTTTGCATTTCTTACCTCAGTTTTGAAAAAACCTTAAGAAGCCCAGTTATCTTTGTGGGTAAACCCTTCTCTTTGGAGCATGCCCCGTGCGAGGTCCAGTGGTGGGGTTGGTCTGTGCGAAACGGGAGGGAGGGGTGGCCAATTGAAAGTACTGTCTTCTACACCTGTTCTCTTCTGTTTTTTGTCCATTTAGAGGGTGTAACAAAATAAAGTCCAAGGGCTTTCCCAGACGTTTCCGTGAAGTGCCTTCTTCTGGGGAGAGAGGAGAGAAGGGGAGCAGGTGAGGGGCAGTCAAGCTGAAGGTGGGGAGGGGGTCTCTTTGGCCGGGACTGGCTTGCCGGATTTTTGTTCTGTTGCCATGGGGAGTCAAGCCCTCCGGATGGCACAGTGCTGAAACTCACCTGTTCTACCCCGGCTCCCAAAAGGATGGCTTGCAAACATCAGTGTGGCTGGCGGGTAGCTGGTAGCAATGCCAGTATGTCCCGCGTGTGCTTGCTTTGCTTGATTTTGCCATTGGAGGGGGATGTTTTTTATTTCTAGGATGGGGATATTTTTATGTTTATGTGTTTGTATGTCTGTTGCATCCCTTTTCTTTCTGAAATTTCAGATGTTTGCATGTTGGAGAGCTGTAAAAACACTTTATGCATGCATTTAGCCTTGTGAGTGAAAGGTATCTTGTAGAAACCTAAATTTGTCAATGAGTTAAAGGAGAAGGGCTGGAAGAAAAGAGAGAAATAAATGGGGTTACAGCATTTTTTTTCCATAAGAAGGCTAAAATTCAAATGAATACAAGAGTTTTTGATGGCTTGAGTACTTGAAAAAATTATTGTCCTGGAGAGATTTATAATAAACCTTTAGAAGTCAGGATTATATAATCTTAATCACCACACGTAAGCCCTTGATACTTTCTGTAAGGCTTATCTAGGCAAACTCTACTTAAGATGGTAATTAATGCTTTAATATTAAACGGCCTCTTAGAATAATTCACTAATCAACGTTTCGTTGTGAGTAGCCCCTTGTTCCTTTTCAACAAACCAGTTTATTGAATTGATATTTGACTTTTTGCATGAACTTATTGGTCTCCATTGGTTGTGGATAAAACAGATGATGAGATGAAATTGTAGCTGATGCACCCGCTATAATTGGGGGTAGCTGTGAGATCTAGGAAGGTATAGTATAAGAATTGTGGAAGATCAATGATAAATTCTATGGTTTATCTTCTTTTAAGCTGAACGGTGCAATTTTGGGCTTTTAGAGAAAGGCAGTAACTGCTAACTGGTAATGCAATGATTCTTTCTATCATCTCTTTTTCCTTATTGAAGTCTTTAATTTTGAATCCCATTTTCAACACTTCAAGAGTGAAAATTGAAATAGAAACCCCTCTGTATAAGTTTTAGATTCAAAGATCTAGTCTTAAGAGAAAGACCTTCGACCGCACTTAAATGACCAACTTTCACGCCCAGTTCATTTTAAATATAATGTAGTTTTGACTGTTAACACTTTAAAAAGCCATCATTACCTTGTGAATGGCACCAAGATAAATGCCCGTCCAGTTTCTAAGTCCTTTCCAGACACAATGCCATAGCCAGGTGGACTGTTACTAGCTCTGAGTTTTGTACTTGGCCCCGAATGAGGGAGTGGGCTCGTTAGAGAGGCTATGTTTTGTTATAAAGCACTCAGTCCCTCTGGTATCTTCGCTACCTCTGAGTGCCAGAAGCTTGGGGGAAGAACAGTTTTATGTAGGTCTAGAAGTTTCCTGAGGACTATCTTGGGAAACTGCAAGTATTTATAGAATTCACCTACTTGTGAATCATAGTTTTGACTTTACTTTTTTTTTTTAATAGTGTAGCAGCTAAGACAGACCTTGGCTCAGGGAGTGGTAGCTTCTAACTGCAGCTCTGCCTCTTTGTGACTCTATGACCTTGAGTTACTTACCTAAGCTCTCTGAACCTCAATGGACTCCTCCAGAAAGTGGGTCTGTGATGGTTCCTTGTAGTGGAGTTGTGAGGAGTAAATGTAATATGTATAAAATGCTGACCATGTGAGATCTATTACACCATTAGAAGACAAGGGGATCGAGGCTCTGAAAAGTTACTTTTTTAGGGCCACGCTGCTCAGGCGACCCAGAGGGGACGGCCCCCTCTGTTGTCTGAGTCCTGAGCAATGACCTTTCTCACACCCCCCACGTGCTGTGTTGACCACTCCCTGGTGAAGACCTGGGCCCCATACTGACCTGATCTGAAAGTTTCTGCTTTCCTCCTCTGGCTACCCCACTGTACTCTCTCTCTCCCAGGCTGCTGCAAGAAGCTGCCCTTCCATCGGCCCCTCTGGCTCCCACCTTGTCTCCTTTGATAACCTCACTGGCCTTAACACTCCTCCTCCTCATTGGTGGGTGAGAGGGCCCTGGGCAGTCCCAGAGTGGACACGATTGCCAATGCAGGACCAAGGCTGTTAAAAGTCATTGTTAATGATACTCTCCAGAAAGGAGAAGAAGAAGCAGTAAAAATCAGATCCAAGTATTTACTTTTTCAAACAAGTTGTAGGTTTAAATTTGGAATGGGTAATAATTGACATGGTTCAGAAAGCAAAACGTATAAAATTATATTTACCCTGAGATCACTGTCTCTTCACCCAAACACCCACCTGCCTCATGCCCCGTTGTAGACAGGTAACCATTCAGTTCAGTTCAGTTTAGTCGCTCAGTCATGTCAGAATCTTTGTGACCCCAGGACTGCAGCACGCCAGGCTTCCCTGTCCATCACCACCTCCCAGAGCTTGCTTGAACTCATGTCCATCGAGTCAGTGATGTCGTCCAACCATCTCATCCTCTGTCATCCCCTTCTCCTCCTGCCTTCAACCTTTCCCAGCATCAGGGTCTTTTCCAATGAGTCAGTTCTTCACATCACGTGGCCAGAGTATTGGTAGAAGAGCCATAGCTTTGACTACATGGACCTTTGTCAGTAAAGTAATATCTCTGCTTTTTAATATGCTGTCTAGATTGGTCATAGCTTTTCTTCCAAGGAATAAGTGTCTTTTAATTTCATGGCTGTAGTCACCATCTGCAGACATTTCGAACCCAGGAATATAGTCTCTCACTGTTTCCATTGTTTCCCCATCTATTTGCCATGAAGTGGTGGGACTGGATGCCATGACCTTAGTTTTCAGCTTTTTCATCTCCTTTTTCACTTTAGATCCTCTTCACTTTCTGATATAAGGGTGGTATCATCTGCATATCTGAGGTGATTGATACTTCTCCCGGCAATCTTAATTCCAGCTTTTGCTTCATTCAGCCCAGCATTTCGCATGATGTACTCTGCATATAAGTTAAATAAGCAGGGTGACAGTATACAGCTTTGACATATTCCTTTCCCAGTTTAGAATGAGTCCATTGTTGCATGTCCAGTTCTAACTGTTGCTTCTTGACATGCATACAGATTTCTCAGGAGGCAGGTGAGGTGCTCCGGTATTCCTATCTCTTGAAGAATTTCCCACAGTTTGTTGTGATCCACACAGTCAAAGGCTTTGGCATAGTCAATAAAGCAGAAGTAGATGTTTATTTGGAACTCTCTTGCTTTTTCTGTGATCCAGCAGATGTTGGCAATTTGATCTCTGGTTCCTCTGTGTTTTCTAAATCCAGATTGAACATCTGGAAGTTCTCGGTTCACATACTGTTGAACCTGGCTTGGGGAATTTTGAGCATTACTTTACTAGCGTGTGAGATGAGTGCAATTGTGCAGTAGTTTGAACAGTAGTTTGTACAGTAGTTTGGCATTGCCTTTCTTTGGGATTGGAGTGAAAAGTGACCTTTTCCAGTCCTGTGGCCACTGCTGAGTTTTCCAAATTTGCTGGCATATTGAGTGCAGCACTTTAACAGCATCATCTCTCAGGTTTAAAATAGTTCCATTGGAATTCCATCACCTCCACTAGCTTTGTTCGTTTCGGTGCTTCCTAAGGCCCACTTGACTTCGCATTCCAGGATGCCTGGCTCTAGGTGAGTGAGTACACCATCGCAGTTATATGGGTCATTAAGATCTTTGTTGTATAGTTGTGTATATTCTTGCTACCTCTTTTTAATATGGTCTGGTTCTGTTAGGTCCATACCATTTCTGTCCTTTATCGAGCCCATCTTTGCATGAAATGTTCCCTTGGTATCTCTGATTTTCTTTAAGAGATCTCTAGTCTTTCCCATTCTATTGTTTTCCTTTATTCTTTGCATTGATCACTGAAGTAGGCTTTCTTATCTCTCCTTGCTATTCTCTGGAACACTGCTTTCAGATGGGCATATCTTTCATTTTCTCCTTTGCCTTTAGCTTCTCTTCTTTTCTCAGCTATTTGTAAGGCCATCTCAGACAATCACTTTGCCTTTTTGCATTTCTTTTTCCTGGGGATGGTCTTGATCACTGAAGCTCCATCCATAGTTCATCAGGCACTCTGTCTATCAGATCTAATCCCTTGAATCTATTTGTCAATTCCACTATATAATCATAAGGGATTTGATTTAGGTCATACCTGAATGGTCTAGTGGTTTTGCCTACTTTCTTCAATTTAAGTCTGAATTTGGCAATAAGGAGTTCATGATCTGAGCCACAGTCAGCTCCCAGCCTTTTTTTTTTTGCTGACTGTATAGAGCTTCTCCATCTTTGGCTACAAAGAATATAATCAATCTGATTTGGGTATTGACCATCTGGTGATAACAATGTGTAGAGTCTTCTCTTGTAGTTTTGGAAGAGTGTGTTTGCTATGACCAGTGCATTCTCTTGGCAAAAACTCTGTTAGCCTTTGCCCTGCTTCATTTTGTACTCCAAGGCCAAACTTGACTATTACTCCAGGTATCTCTTGACATCTTACTTTTGCATTCCAGTCCCCTGTGATGAAAAGGACATCTTTTTTGGGTATTAGTTCTATAAGGTCTTGTAGGTCATCATAGAACCATTCAGCTTCTTTGGCATTATTGATTGGGGCATAGGCTTGGATTACTGTGATATTAAATGGTTTGCCTTGGAAACGAACAGAGATCATTCTGTCATTTTTGAGATTGCATCCAAGTAGTACTGCATTTTGGACTCTCTTGTTGACTTTGAGGGCTACTCTGTTTCTTCTAAGGGATTCTTCCCCACAGTAGTAGATATAATGGTCATCTGAATTAAACTCTACCATTCCAGTCCATTTTAGTTCGTTGATTCCTATGATGTCGATGTTGAGTCTTGCCCTCTTCTCTTTGACCACTTCCAATTTACCTTGATTCATGGACCTAATATTCCAGGTTCCTATGCAGTACTGCTCTTTACAGCATTGGACTTTATTTCCATCACCTGTTGCATCCATAACTGGGTGTTGGTTTTGTTTGGGCTCCATCTCTTCATTCTTTCTGGAGTTATTTCTCCACTCTTCTCCAGTATCATATTGGACACCTAATGACCTGGTGAGTTCATCTTTCAGTGTCCTATCTTGTCACCTTTTCATACTGTTCATGGTTACCATTAGTACTAGTTAATTGTCTGCTCTCAGAGATGTTTATATATGTGTGTGTGTGTTTCTGTGTGTGTGGATATATATGAATTTATTCAGTATATTCCTTTATCTCCTTTTACAGAGCAGAATACTACATATGCTATCAGAAACCTTTGTTTCACATAACATGATTTTTTTTTCTCTCTGCATATGTAGTTCTCATTCCTTTTTACAGAAGCACAATATTTTTTTTTGGTATAGTTGTGTTGTGATTTATTGCACCATTCCCCTGTGGCTGTCATTTTGGTTGCTTCCAAGTCTTATTATGACTGACAGTAGTGTGGTGAATAACTTGATATGTTCTTTTGCAAGTTGATAGGTCTATTTCTAGTATAAATTCAAGAAATTGGCTGTATTCTGAGCTGCATCCATTCATAACTTTGATAGTGCCCGTTTGCCCTCCCCAGGGTGCATCAAGGTGGCCTTCTACCAGCAATGCGTGAGCCTGCCTATTTATCTACAGCTTCTCCAGCACAGTGTGTTGTCAAATTTTGGGGTTTTTGCTAACTTCACAGGGCCAGTTTACCTACAGCTTCTCCAGCACAGTGTGTTGTCAAATTTTGGTATTTTTGCTAACTTCACAGGTGAGAAGGAAAAATGTGTCTTAGTGTATTTTATAAGTAAGGTTACATACCTTTCCTATGGCTCTGCCACTTGTGTTGTTTTTTTTTTTACTATAAATTGTTGATCTTTTGCCCGTTCTTTCTTTGCATTGTTGGTCTTTTTCTAGTCAAGAGAGAGACCTCTTGTCAGCAATACAGGTTGCAAATGTATTTTCCCAGTCTGTACATTGCCTTTTAACTGTGTTTATGCTCCTTCTTTGATGTTGATATAATCAGATTTATCCATAAAGTCTTTTGCTTTCTGAGTTTTGAATTCTCATTAGAAAGTCTTTCCCCTAACTGAGGTTACTTTTTTTTTTAAGGTACTTTTATGGCTTCAAATGTTAATGTGGAATTCTTAAATCACTTGGAATGAAACCTGACTGATAGTGTGATGTCTGAATCGTTTTTTCCCCCCAGATGGTCCCAAATATTTTAAAAGTACTACAATCTGGGGCTGTTTAGTGGAGAGGCACATAACACCTCAGTCGATCCTTAAAATAGCTCTTACAGCAAAAACCTGACGGACTTAGTTCAGTCACTATGTTCATGAAATAAGTACTTGGCAAAGGTTTTTACCGGGCCACTTTATGATACAGATACGCAGTCATACGTGCAGTAAATGAAATGAGAATTTGCATTTACTAGCTCCTGCCTGAGATAAGTTGGACTGTCCTGTCCCTATTAACCCTTCCAGTCAGTAGGGTGTTGTGTCAGTCTCTTGCAACAGTGGGAAAGATAAGGTGAAGAGTTCCTGAAGCCTCAGTTCAGAAACTGAGAACATCCAGACCAGGGCACTAACTGAACAGGAGTGGACTTGAGGCCCTCTTTCTGAGTTAACAGCCAGGAGTGTGGCAAGGACTGTCTAGTGCTCACTGTCTCAAAACCAGCTGGAATGTGCATACTGCCCTGTTCAGGTTCTGGTCGTGTCAAAATACTGTTTATGAAATTACCTTTTCCTCTCGTATCTCCCAGAAAGTGTTACTAGTACTTGAGGGTGTCTGCAGGGGTCTCCGGGCAAACTTAATGTCTAGCCTGGACGTTTGCTCCGGCTTCTCTGTGTATTATTTGTTAATTTTCTCCCACTTTCCTAAGATGTTAATTGCAGGCAGTTTGTATCCTCCAGATAAAATTCTCACTGCAGAAATCAGAGTCTGGTCCCTTCCAGCTGTAACCAGAGTTGGATGGGACATCTCTCCTATCCGTGTGAGATCCAAACTATTTCCAAACATTTTCTCTTTCTTTAGTATGTTTGCTCTGTCACCCCGCCCACCCATCATTTCCAAAACAATTTTGTTCTCTTTTTCTCTTCCTTTCTCCCATCATCTCCTCCTCACAGCAGACAAGCCCCACTGATCCAGGGAATGACAATCATCTGTCCTAGGATGCCTGGGAGCACCCTCATGTGAATTATGCCATTAGATTATGCCCACAAGGATATTAGTATTTGTCAGATCTCAACATCCCTTTGAAGGTTTAAAGAATATGCAAATAAGAAGTGCAGGTCTGAATTCCTTTTTTTCTAGAAGATGCCTTCCTGAAGAGATACTCTGAGTATAAACCGAGTTTTCCAGAGTGATTTCAGATGCAATAAAGGGAACTTAACGTGAGTGAGTGGTTGTACATGAAAGCGTCTCAGCTGAGAACTGACATGGGACTGCTTTCCAAGCGGGACCCCTGCGTTATTTCTAGCAGACCCTCCTCTTGGAGGAAAAAACCCATCAACTCCCACAGCCTTTCCCTTCTATTGTTGTCTTTGTCGATTCAATTTCTTAAGAAATCGAATTTTGCCATAATAAATCAATCCGTGTCTTTTTAACATAGCCCTCAATCATCTTCCTCGAAGGCACATGAATGTATTCCCACTTTTCTGTTTATAAGTGTCTCTTACTCATACACGGTTTACTACAGCAGTTCCATTTACAAAAGTAAATATTAACATGATTTCTGTGCTTGACAGCATGAGAATAAATGAGAGTATTAGCAAGCATGCCACCGTGATGTTAGGTGAGGGCAGTATACAGATTGGTTAAGATTACTTAATTAATATTCAACAGCATCTCAGCCACCCACCTGTTCTAGCCTCCAATTAGCATTTTGAGCTGCACACCATAGACAAGCTCCTTGTCACTCCAGTGTGATTATGGAGCCATTGAACTGAATTTGAAGACAGTGACTTGGTTCCTAATCCCTGTGTATCAGTATTTGGTTCCCTGTGTATCAGTATTTGGTAGTTTCATAATCCTGGGCTTCCCTGATAGCTCAGTTGATAAAGAATCCGCCTGCAGTGCAGGAGACACTGGTTCAATTCTTGGGTCGGGAAGATCCCCTGGAGAAGGGATAGGCTACCCACTCCAGTATTCTGGCCTTGAGAATTCCATGGACTGTATAGTCCATGGGGTTGCAAAGAGTCAGACACAACTGAGTGGCTTCCACTTTCACTTCCATAATCCCAGGTTTCCATAGGAGTCTGCATATTGTCCTGCGGCCCTACTGTCACCCATGCCCCATCAGTTACAGTGATGCTGAGGGAAGTGTTACCATAAGCCGAGGACCCTGGATGAGAACAGGGTCTCATCTCAAGCTCGCCAGAGATGTCCAGTTTGACCCAGGTGTCTAGAGGCTTCAGAAAGTCTCCTGTAAGCAGATCCAGATGCCTGCTGGCGGCAACATTGGGCAGTGGAGTTCCAAACAGCTACGAGATAGAGTCTTCCTGGACTGGAGCTCAGCACTTAGCTTTTGAAAAGTATCTTGCGTCTAAATTATTCTCAGCTTCCTGTTAGAGGGGCAGAAAGAGATCTGAGTAAGGAAATTGTGAGCGTGTGTCAGAGGCTTATCTGAGCAGGTCCCCAGGAAAACAGGAGGAGCAGAAAGGAAACCCTTTCTCCAGAAGACTGGTCCTTCTGGGTGATTCTTGGAAAGAAATGAGAGGCCAGGAGGGAGAACCTGGAGGGCTCCTGCTTATCTGTGTAGTTGGCTACGTTTTGTTTGAATAGGAAGCCTCTGTAACTTGAGTCTATTTATTAACAGCGGGCACCACTAGAGCAGCTGGGGGGGTGTGTGGGGTGGGGGGGGTTTCATTTGTCAAGAGGGCCAATTAAACACCCCATTCTGTCCTGTGCTGGCAGCATGCGTGTTCCCATGGGGAGCTCTGGGGCCTGGCGTTAATGGCTTTCGTGTCTCAGTCCGTATCTGCTGCTTCTTGACTGGAAGATGTCCTTGGTACATAGGCTGTGCTATCTCAAGAGTAGCATTTTTGATTTCTGAAAAAGTCTCTCTGCAAAGTATCTGCCTGACTTGAAAGAATGGAAAGTTGTTTTTAGAAATTTCAGTCTAACACCCATTGTTCGTGACTGTAGGCTGAAAACATCTATGGGTTTTTAAAAGCCCGGCTGATCCATACATACATGCCCAGTCCTGCCACGAGGCCTTCAGACCCTGGGTGGGTTCTGGGCCCCAGGCAGTGGGATGTGGTCTTGAAATCAAGGAGCTTCTAGCCAGGATCCATGTGCATCTGACCACATGGAGAGGAATGTAGGGCATCATCCTCTTGACCTCTAGTCAAAGCTTGCTTATACATCTTAAAACACAGGAGCCCATGTTGGTTTTCTCAGAAGGGATGAATGAGTGGACAGTAATACAGAAAGCCTGTTTCCACTTAGCTACTTAGAGCTTCCTGTAAGATGCACACAGTGGACCGCCTTTGGTCAAGAAACGGAGGCGGTTGGCTTGGATTCGTGGACTGTGTTGTATGAGATGTGCGTACCTTTCCGTGTCAGACTTCAAGGTGAGAGATGCTTACTCTGTGGGAGGCTCAGGGAAAGTGGGACCCACAGACTCACCTCTCCCATTTCATTTTCATTCCGATCCAGCTTCCACTTGAGTTGAACTGAGGAAAAGTCTCTCCTGCCAACTTGGAATGCCTCTTCGTTGCATCCATCTGGGAGCATTCAGTGAGCGTGTGGTGGAACTCTTTATTATGGTACTTGCTTCCTAGGTGTGGGTTTTAGAAAGCCTTCTAACTCGATTGGTTTTCATTGTTCAAATGGCAGAACGCTTGGAATTGAGGACATCAGAACATCCTGAACTACTTGACAGAGAGCCAGAAAGCCACAAAGGTGGCTTAAAAGGTAGCAGTAGGAGGAACAACTTTCATTTGAGAAATCTGACCTTTTTCTGTGCTCTGAAACTTGTTTTCCATACAGTGGCGGCACGCTTGGTCTCTCTTAGAGAATTCCATCNCAATTGGGAAGCACAGAGTGTCAGGAAAATACTTGCTGAAAGGTAGATGAGGGGAAGTAAAAGATAACTAATTTAGATCATTACTGAGCCAGTCAGGGTTAGTGGGGGGAAAAAAAAAAAGATCTGTTTTCAGGCTCTTAAACCAGACATGATGGGAGGGGCAGAGAAAAAGGAAAGAAAGAAAAGGGGGAAGAGGCGAATACAAAATTTATGGTGAGTATCCAGGAGACTGTAATTTGTAGTTAAACTTAAAAATGTTTTTTTTTTTTTTTTTCCTATTCCAAACACAGTTGACTATTTCCCTGTTCAAGGTACTGGCATAAACAAATGCTCAGTGTGAAGAAATAATGTTATAGGATGGCTCTTGATCCAAAGAATCTGTTTCCTTCAAGGAGAGATGTTAGAGTCAGTAACTTGAAGGAGAATTGAACCTCAATAGAACTTTGAAATTGCACGCTTGGTGCACACTGAGGCATTTTCAGAAATTTTATCTCTGTTTTCCTGAGCTCAGAATTAGAGACAATACTGCCTCTTGGAACACATCACAATTTAGATATTTAGAGGCATTAAAACTCACACTTTCTTTTCATCTTCTCCAAAATCTCTTGCCTTTACTTTTTTAATTCCTGGATAGTACTGAAGGTTTAAAGAAAAAAAAAAAAAAGGCAAAAAAATAACCCCAAAACATCTCATGAGACTTCTCTGAGATGAGCAAGTGAAATAAAATGTTGTGTGGTGATGACTCTGAACCAGCCACTTTTCTTAGGTATTAAACCCACAGTGTAGAATTTGTACCCAAAGAAGATTCATCTCCACGTGGTCAATGGTAGTGGAAGGGAGGCCACAACCCAGCAAAATTATCAGTCTCTTGACCAAAGTAGACTCCCCCATCAACGGTTATTCAAGAAATAAGAAGTTATAGGTCTAACAGCGTAGTGTGTCCATAAAGTGGAGAAGTAAGCAGACTGAGGATGTCAGTTCATATTTGTTATCAAGGAGATATGTATAATATGATCCCCTCTTGTTGAAACTGTCTGCCTGTCAGTATGTGGATGAGATTACAACAGTAGCCCCTGATGGCTCTCCTTGCTCCGTTCTTGCTGCTCTGTACTCCATTCATCGTGTAGCAGCCAGAGCACGCACTTTGAAGGAGATGAGTGAGAACATTCCAGTCTGTGGTTTAAAGCCTGATGTTGGCTTTTCATTGCTCACAGATGCTAACAAAGTTTATGGCCTTGGATCTGGCATGACCTGCCTCTTGCCCACCTCTCTGGGTCTACTTCTTTCCCTGCTCTTAAATCTGCCTTCCTTTCAGTTCCTGCAGTGGATAAGCTCACTCTGCGCTAAGGCTCTTTAACCAGCTCCTGGATCGGCCTGGAATGGTCTTCCCATGCCCCTTCCTCCTTAATCATGTGTCAGCTCTGAGGCCACCTCCTCAGGGAGGACCCCTCCCTCACCTCCTCCATCAGTTATCACCACCTCATCCTGTTGTATCTTGACGCTTTGAAACTGTTTGTTTACTTGTTTGTGGTTGATTTTCCCGAAAGAACATAAGCACCACGAGGGCGAGACCTTGTCTGTCTTTTGTTTATTGTTCTGCTCCCAGTTTGTCATCGCCAGTGATCAGAGAACAGTCACTAGATGAGGGAAAGTGTGCAATGGCACACCTCGAAATAGCAGTAGTAACAATTACCAAGAGAAGGATGAGGGTAGCTTGGATTTTTTTCTCCTGTTTTTCATTTGTATCAATAGTTCCTAAGTTTTAATTACTCAAATGCTTAGCCAGGCTTAAGGAGGTGTTTTTAAAGCTTCCAGAAAGAGAATGTGTTCTCTGCATGCACCATGCAAACCAGCGGGTGCTGAATAAATGCTCACTGGGTCCACTGAAACCTTTTTTCCGAGGGAAGACGTTTGCCACCGAGTTCTGTAGTTGGGTGTCCACCCAAGTCCATGTGACCTGCCTCAGGGTGCAGATGTAGCGGCCTCGGTCCCCAAGTTTCTGACCTTCATCCCCAGGATGTGCTCTTCTCTGGCAATCCCAGAGTCCTTTGCTCCAGGGAGAATCCATTATAAACAGCCACACTTGGAGCATGTGATATGCTTCAGCCCATGCTGCTTTTTCCAAAGAGGATATGGAGCCTCTGGCCTCATGTGCAACTGAGGGTCTGGGTGAACCGTCTGCCTGTTTTCTTCCAGGAAAAAGAACCTGCCATGTCAGTTCGTGCTTTCCAAGTCATTTGTTGTTAACAGTTAGTTGGCCAATGCTGATTGGTTTGACTAATACTTTATATTTTAGAAATCTTATCAGGTAGCGTAATTGTGGCCTTAGAATAGTTTGTTGTGTGGTATCTTTTTTGCACTTTTTTCCCCCTCTGTGCATAGTTCAAATCTGAGCTGGTAAACTGCGCCATTCGTTTCACTATCATACAGTACTTTTTTGGGCTACTAAATACTTCAGTGGTCCAATGTCTTAAGAAAAATAGATACTCCTCAGCTATGGCAGTGGGTGGTTACAGTTGTAGGTGGTTGGCAAAGTCTCCATCCTCTGTGTTTTAACTCTAAGGTTACATTCTGGAAATCTGTGTAAACTGGGGACAGGGACATGGGAGGTGGCAGGGATGGAGAAATAGAAAATTTGATGAAGAGCTTGTAAACAAAGAAACTATTACATCAAATCACAAAATCATGGTTTTTTTTTTCACATGAATCTGCTTCATTTCACATGCAGTAGAAGATCCTGTCACTACCGTAGCCCTAAAATACTTTGTACGTTTCATGTCTTTGTAGCTTAAGTCAGACTGACTGTTCCTTCCAAATTTAGGAGTAGACAGCTAGACGGTGAGCGGTGAAAACGTGTTCTATTATTTATACTACAAATGCCAGGCAGTTCATAGGAAAAAACCATTGTTCAGTGCTCTGCAAGAGCAGTCCCGTGAGATGTGTGCCAGGAGAGGGAGTGATTTATGTTCCGGAGCCCCTCATGGCAGGGAGCAGCCCTCCAGACTGCTTCCATAGCCGTGCCTGGGCATGCAGTTGGTTAGAACTACTTCCTGTCTGAACACAGGCCCGCTGAAAGGAAGACACTTCCCACTGGGACGTGTGATCCTTCTTGAGTGTGTGTAGTTACAACAGCTCCGTGCAAACCTACAGTTCCAATAATCTGCAGAACTCAGAGGCGTCCTCACTCCCACCAAGATCTCCTGTACTCTCTGAGGTTCCCTGGTATTTATTTCCTCTTCCCCCCCAAACCCCTCTGCTTTGGCTTCATAGAAACGGGAAACACCCAACAGAATCATCACAAGAGTGCTTGTGATCAGGTGAGCCAAGACAACTCCAAAGAAAAGTTGACTTACTCCAGTGGTAGGGATATCGCCTACCCCCGAAAAAGTGAAGCTCTAATTGGGTGTACACAGGGCTCTTGGGAGACGCCAGAGGAGTGGCCTGGGTCCCCGGGACCCCAAGCACCAGAAGGCTGCCGCCTGCTTGTCTCAAAGACCCAGCAGTGGGGCCAGCTATTGTGAAGCCCCTCTGCCAGATGAACAGGGACCCGTCTCTGGTCACAATAGCCATTCACGCTGAGCAGCCTCATTAAATATTCAGCCGGTGCTTCCGGCAGCTCATTAGGGCCGCAGTGAGCAGTGACGTGGCTGCGGGAACACCGAGGGCCGGCCGGCGGCAGCAGGCAGAGGCTGAGCGAGCCGCCGATGGCTTTTCTGCTCCCTGCCTGTCCAGTGATGACCAGTGTCTGCTCCCTGCTTTGTCTCAAGTCCAGGTAAAAATCAAACAGAACCCCTGACAGACAGACGACACTCGACAGCGTTGGGTGCTGGTCTCTGACGTGATCTGGCTAGGGTGCTTGCCCCTGGAAGCCCTCTGACCCCCTTCAAGAGCTGTCCGGGGCTCGGGGTGGGGGCCTCCGCTGAGCGCTAACAATGAGGTGCTGTTGTGTGCTTGGGCCGTTCGATGACTGCATTTGGGAGGGTTCGAGGTATGGTTTGAACTTGGTGCTGAGAGTTTAGAATAGCAAATAATTCTTCCTCTGGAGCAGGTTGAATTGGGGAAGATTGTGAGCTAACCCTTGCAGCTCATACAACAAGTTTCCTCAGTTCATGCCAACTTTTGATGTGTCTGAGTGGCTCATGACTGAGTTGTGTCTCTTTTATCTCTCGGGATGGGTATAGTGTAATAAAAAGTGGATATTCTTCAGCGGCGGGGGCGGGGGGGGGGGTCCTTCCAGTCGGCTGGACATTGTCCTCCTGTATCTTGTTCCTTTCCCGTGGGTGTGTACTCAGTGCTGGGTGAAATAGAAAGCTGGGAGAGTCTGAAAGAAGAATTGAAAGACGGTGAACTCAGACAAAGTGTATTTCTCTTCTCTCACTGTTTGTTTGTCTCTTTCCTGCACAGAAAATGTTTTCAGACAGCTCATTTCTATGTGGAAGATAGCAGTTCACCTCGGGTGGTCCCCAATGAAAGTATTCCAATCATTCCTATTCCGGGTAAGTAAGACACGACTCCTATTTCCAGTGGGCTAATTATTTTTCTTTTTTGTTCTCAGTGTTATGTGACAGCCATGACAAAATATAATTTTTGTAGTCTTTTCAAGCTCGCCCAGTCTAAGAGAGCCTTAACTAAGGGTAATTTAATGAAATCTTTGCTCCTTTACATCTCTTCCATGTAATGAAATCATCTTTCAGAGAACAGATGACTATGAGTTCACATAATATAGAGTCTCATGAAGAAAGGGAAGAAAGTAGAAAAAAGGGGAAAACATACTTAAGTACTTGCAGTCTACTTGGACTCGTCTTTGTTATGACAGGCAATGTGTGCTTGCTTTAAAAAAAAAATTGAAATACTGTTATTTTATCCTAAGATTCCTTACTCTGAAAATAATTACATGATGGTTGAAAGTTTTCGTACTTAGTCTCTTTGTATGGGGGTCTAGAGAGATGTTCTTGGTCTGGCATCTGTTTCATTTGTCCTTGATACAAGTAGGAAATGCTCAGGTGCTGTTGGGGTAGGGATTGGTGAAAAGTGTTAGTCACTCAGTCATGTCCGACTCTTTATGAAATCATGGCCCGTTCACTGCCAGGCTCCTCTGTCCTTGGAATTCTCCAGGCAAGAATACTGCAGTGGGTAGCCATCCCCTTCTCCAGGGATGTTCCCGACCCAGGGATCAAACCCAGGTCTCCTGCATTGCGGGCAGGACTCTCGTAAATCTTAGCTGATGCCACAGATGTGAGAATTTCATCAGTGGCTTAGCTCTGGTAGATGGTGTGAGTGATTTGAAGGTGGCCCCCATCGTTTTTTGGGTTTCTCTGGTGGCTCAGATGGTAAAGAATCTGCCTGCAATGTGGGAGACCCAAGTTTGATGGAACTTGGGTCGGGAAGATCCTTGGAGAAGGGAATGGCTACCCACCTCCAGTATTCTTGGCTGGAGAATTCCATGGACAGAGGAACCTGGTGGGCTACAGTCCATCGGGTTGCAAACAGTCAGACACGACTGAGCCACTAACACTCACTTCTTTACTTTTCCATCATTTTTATTTGGTTTCCCCTTCCTGTTGTGCCAAAATCAAACGTTCTTCCTCGGTTGCATTCTGTACTTGGAAACATGTATTTTCAGATATCTGATACATTTATCCTTTTGTATTTTATAATGGAGTAGTATAACCTATTAACAATGTTGTCATGGTTTCAGGTATATGATAAAGTGATTCAGCCAGAAATAATACATGTCTCCATTCTCCCCTAAACTCCCCTCCCACCCAGGCTGCCAGGTAACACTGAGCAGAGTTCCCTGTGCTGAACAGTAGGTCCTTGCTGATGATCCGTTTTATTTAAATATTTATTTTACTCAGTAGTCTGCCCTGGGTTTTAGTTATCGGATCTTTAGTTGACATATGGGATCTAGTTCCCTGACCAGGAGTTGAACCCGGGCCCCCTGCATTGGGAGCATAAAGTCTTAACCACTGGACCACCAGGGAAGTCCCAGTTATCCATTTTACATACAGCAGTGTGTACACGGATCCTCTTGACATCATGCTTTTGTAAGCAGAGGTGCCATCTCCCACTCCCCTGCAGACCCGGGATCCCAGCTGTCTGCCTCATCCTCTAGAATGGTTTTCTTCCTCATCTAGTACACCATACATTTTACTTGGTTTGTGGTCTCCCCCGACTACAATGAGAGCTTCCTAAAGGCAAATGGATGTCATCTTAGTGCAAGAATAAATACCTGGCACATGGTAGGGATTCTCGAACTCTCTGGATGAATGATGAATATGAGCAAAGCTTCCTTACAGTTCTTTCAAGACCTTTGCTATGAGGCTCGGAGATGCAGTACTTTTCTGAGTCCCTGGAAGGAGTGCTGCTGTTGTCTGCACGTCTTCTCTAGATATGGTTATGATTGGGGACTGCTTTGGCCCTGTATGTCTCTATATGTTAAGACATTAGATATTGCTGGAATTGGCCATGTCCTCGTCATTCTGTGAGCTTGTCTCACTAAAGCTTGTCACACAGCAAAGAGAGGGTAGCAGAAAAGTCTCTGGGTAAGTCCCCCACTGGGTCATTCTGTGGCTGCCAAACAATTCCCATACAGATGGGTAGGTTTTGTGTTACGTTTGTTCTTCTCCACTAACCCTCACCCTTTATTACATTCTTTGCCTTTGAGAGGAGGCAGACAGGAACCAGCCCCCCATCCCCATGGAACAAGTTTTGTTGACTCTACCACATTTGTGCAGCAGTGCGTGTATAATCATTTTCCTCTCGCATCACCTAGAATATGTGTTGACCTCTGGAAAATGCCTGGGGCCTCTCCCCTCTGAATTGATTCAGCCAACAAACACAGCTGTTGAGTAGCTGTGCAATTGAAATCCATTTTCAAAGGTTAAGTGGTGAGAGATACTTCTTGCACTGTCTTTGCATTTTTAGTTTCTTTCCCCTTGGATGGAGAATCAGAAGGCCAGGGATCTCACCCGGCCTCCACCATGAAACCTAGGTCAATGACTTGACCTCTCTGAGCCTAGTTTCCAGAATTTGCAAAGTGAGCAGGAAATTAAAGATTGCATGAAGTGGTATGTGTCAGGGCAGTTTGGAAAGATTCATGGAAGCCAGAGTTGTCAGCTGTGGATTTCTCCTTCCCAAATCGTGGTATCCTTCTTCCCAGCATCTGTAGACAGCAAGCATTTGCACAGTCCCCAGGTTAAAACTGTCCCAAACACGGATCCACACAACACTGGGTGCAGCCAGCTTCACTGCATTCTTGGGCTTGGATTTTAGGACTTGTAGTTCCCTGGGATCCTCAGAAAATGCCATCAGTCATGGCCGCTTTGCCACACCTCTAAGTAGGTGTCTTAGACCAGAAATGCTCTTTGAAATGTTCTCTGCCTCATTTCCCAGCAACAAGTAAAAAACTCACAGTCCAACAACATACCTATTTAAATGTGAGATTCTCACTCACTGATGGTAGAAATACGTGGAAGGAGCAATTCCACGGCGTAAGATTCTCCGCTAACTGAGAAATCCATGGAATCCAGTTGACTCTCCCTTGGCGTAGTAGATGCATCCTTTTTGTGAAATAAGATATTTAATATAGGTCCCTGTGCTATATAGTAAATCTTTGTTGCTTACCTAGTTTATTAATGTTTTGGCCATGCCGCAAGGCGTGTGGGGTCTTAGTTCCCCAACCAGGGATCGAACCCTTGCCCTGTGCATTGCAAGTGAAGTGTCCTAACCTTTGGACGCTAGGGAAATCCTAGTAGACACATCCCCTCGATGAGTTGTGACACATTTGTGAGAATGAATGACTTGAAATGCTGTAGTGTTAGAGGACTTACCTGGGGAAGCCAAACGTGAGACTGCTCTTTAGTGTTTCCTAAGATTTTTGTAGATAGCAGTAGCCTTCAGTGGGGGTGTGCCTAGACAGAAAACTTATTTCACCCTTCACTGAGAAGTTACCTTGTATGACCTTTCTTGAAAAATCTTTCAACCAGATCACAATCCCTTGTTTTTCTTAAAACTACAGAGTCCTATTTAGTAAATTTGTAACATAGTTTGTAATTTCATTGTAACAATCCATGATTGTATTTATTCTTAAGGTTTCTTCCAGTTATTACAGGATGGTTGTCTTGCATAAGAAAAAGCAATGTAAGGAAAACATGAATTTCTAAAATATCACCAGTTTTTTAAACTCTATTAAGTTTCAGCACAATTTTTCTTTAACTGAGACCTCCTTAGTATCCTTTTAAATGATTTACCTTAGGAATTATCTAATTTTTATAATTATTTTTAATGTGGACCAGTTTTACAGTCTTTATTGAATTTGTTACAGCACTGCTTCTGTTTTATGTCTTGGTTTTTTGGCCATGAGGCATATGGGATCTTAAGTCCCCAAACAGGGATCAAACCTGTACCACCTGCATTGGAAGGCGAAATCTTAACCATTGGACTGCCAGGGAAGTTCCTCTAATTGTTTTTGTGTCTAAAAATAGTAGGATATTTACTGAACTAATATGGAATACTTACTCTGCCCACTGGATCTCACTCATTCTTTGTCCATATTCGAAACCTAAGAGGAAGACTTCTAGGCCCTAGATGTATCAACTTAAGTTATTTAATCATTTGAACCCCTCACTTTCTGTCACTGGTTTTTCAAAAAAGATACTTCCAGACAACGACCAGTAAACTGAACCATTACACAGCTTTGAAGTGTGGCAAGAGTGAGACCGAAGATTCAGCTACCGAACTGTTGTAGAGTCCCTCAGTATCATTATAAAAGGTGTAACATACTCTGATCTGAGAACTTACTTTGCACTTAGCCTTCCTCAGAAAATATCATCATCATCTGATATTTATTGAGCATTTATTCATAAAAACTATGTGGTTTATGTTTTTTTTTCAACATCAATTTTAGGGAAAGTGGTGCAATCCATACCCCCATTTCTCAGATGAAGAAACCGAGGCTGAGAGACATCCTTTAATTTGCCCGAGGTTGCATGGATAAATGGTGGGCTAGCATTGGAATTCTATGTGTGACTTCAAAGCACAGATGCTTAGAAATGGCTCTGCCACCTCTTGGCATGTTCCTCTGACAGTTCTGATATCTGAGGACTTCAGTCTCATTTGGATTTTGCTTCCTTAAATCGAGGCATCCTCAAATACATGTGACTGCTCTTAAAATTTTTTTCTGGATTTTCTTCTTTCAGTAGCATTGACCACTTGCTTTTCCACTAAATTCCCCTTCATCCTCCATGAGAGCATTTCATCATTCTTTTGTTGAAGTTTCCTCCATATCCAAAAAAAAAAACAAAACCCAAAACTCTCCTGTTTGTTTCCTAGTCATCTTTATTCTTTTCTTTCCTAAGAAAAAGACTCTCCCCACCACCACCAATATCGCCATTCCCTGTGCCAAGTAGGAATTTGTGATTTATTTATTTATTTATGCTCCAGGTCTTAGTTGCCACACGGGGCATACTGACTCTTCTGATTATGGCATGCAAGCTCTTAGTTTCGGCATGTGGAGTCTAGTTCCCTGACCAGGGATTGAACCTGGGCCCCCTGCATTGGAAGCACAGAGTCTTAACCACTGGGCTGCTAGGGAAATCCTGGAGCTGTGTGATTTAAATGACTTGGAGAACAGCTCAAAAACATATTGAATTTTGAATAAATTTAGACTCTAAATCACCAACTTTTGGATGATTCTGCTGTGGTTCGAATTCATGGGTAAACAGCTCTGATCTTGAAATCCCAAAGCGTAAGTAGAACCAGCAAGTTACACTGGCTCTTAAAAAAATATTATAAAATAGACCAAAGGTTAAGGAAAGCTTTGCTAACCTTTTGATACTCATCTCTTGGAGTAGATAGATAGGAACCTTTGAGGAAATTTGAGTTATCAGATTTACTAGCTCTAACTGAAATTCAGCAATTTAGACTCTTCATAGTGTCCTGGTTTAATTGGCAAAGATAGTGCTGTAAGAAGGAAGACTTTTTTTTTCACCTAAATCCTGTACAGTGTGGAAATTATAAACCCAATGTGGCAGTGAAGGTTGGTTAGCCAAGCATATGAGAGAGAACTCCTTCTGCAAACATTTTACCAGACAGTTCCAATCACTAGAGAAGTGTCGTCAATTCTTTTATTAGGAAATTTTTTAAAAAAATTTATTCATTTCTTTGGCTGTGCTGGGTCTTAGTTGCGGCATGTGGGATCTTGAGTTACAAAATGCAGGATCTTTAGTTGTGGCAGACTCCAGTTCCCTAACCAAGGATTGAACCCCGGGTCCCCTGCACTGGGAGCAAAGAGTCTTAGCCACTGGACCACCAGGATAGTCCCTATCAGGAAATTTTTTAAATTGTGAAATCTGCTATGTGTATAATGCTTGAGAAAAGTACACAGTCTTCTTCCAGATAAGTTAAATTGTGACTTCTTCAGGAGAATGAAAGGAGCTTTGACTCTTCATACGTCCCACTAATCACTTTTCAAAATCAAATGTTCCATGCTCATTGGTCTTCCATTGTTACTCTGGGAAGATAAAGCACAATTGAATGTAATGACCTAGCTATCAGCCCTGTTCTGGTAGTCTGTCTTCTAAGATATTGAAGTAGTCACAAACTTCTGTCCTTTAAGACCACCATCATCGTCATTATTTTGGCCACGCTGTGTAGCTTGCAAGATTTTAGTTCCCCAACCCGGGATTGAACCCACGCCATGGCAGATGGATCCATATTATTATTAAATTGATATTATTATTATTAATATCTGCAAGTATTTTTTTTTAAATCTACTGTTTCCATCTTTGGAGTAATCTTTTGAAACACCAAGCTTGCATTATATTTTCACTGCAGTTATTAATGAATTACATTTTCACTCTAATTTTTAATGAAACATTATCTATAATATGTCATCTGCAAATTATATTCAGTGTATTATGCTACTTAGTCTTTTAGACTTTCATCATATGTAGCTTTTTAAAATTAGAACTCAGCTCATTGAATTAGCCTGTTTATAGAGCATGTTGAAAGGGCTTTTCCAGATGTGCCTATTGTCAAACACAAATGTCCTTATAAATGTTTTTCTCTGGAAATTAGAAATCTAACTTTCTAACAAGAACATTACAAAACAAAATGCTGCTCCTAACCAGTAGTTTAGAAATCCAGAAATGATTCGTGCCTTTCCCGCAGTTAAAACACATCTTAATAATTTGAAGGTCACTGGCTTCAGCAGGGTGTCAGCACATAAAGGGGTTTTAAACATGCAGTTTAAAACCCTTGGGATTAAACCAACCTTGTTGGCATATTTTATTTATACAGAGATTATCTCCAAAGGAGATTCATTGGTCTTTTGACTATAATGAAGCCCTTTCTTTATTGACTTCATTGTGTCATAAATGAAAAGAGATTTCTTTTTTATGGCAGGAAATAAAATGTCCTCATCTCCACAGCACTCCTTGCATCCTAAGAGTCTGATTTAGACAAAAATCTATTGTGTCCTAAATCAGGAGCTAAAAAATCTCAATAATCGTATTTGCTGTTTGCTTTATCTTCTTAAGTTGACACAGGTATTACCAAGCACAGAGAGAGGCCTGAACTTGGCTTCTGAGATGAGAGGCTGATCCCTCCTCAGAAAGGAAGAAGTCTGAGTTCTCAACATTAAGGTCTGTCCACTACAGGGGTGGTTAGCAGTCCCTGAAAACAGCTCAGTCATGGGGCTTGGGGTCAGGAAGATGCCTGAGTATGACTGAACTGGACCCAAGTACAGTAGGCTCTCCCTACCCTCATATTGATTTGGTTGGGATTTGGAATAGGGTTGAAGGAAATGCTAAGTGTTAAATGAAGTTTGCACAGATTGGCCTTAGTAAGTGACTGAAGGCCTTCTGGAATCTTCATGGTAAATTTATATCTGTACCCACAGCCTTCCAGAGTAAACAAGCAGCGATAATTTTCTGAAACAGACCTTAGGCCAGTCAACCCCACAGCTAAGCATCTTGGAAGGCAGGAAGGTAAATACCATGGTATTTTATTTACCTGGCATCTTCAGGGTGACCAGAATATCAGTGTGAATTTTCCAGGTAAACCAGAGTTTACCTATGAAGCCAAAGTGATTCATTTCAGCCCATTTTTGTTGGAGAACTTCTTTAACACGTATTGTATGCTTTTCTGCCCTCTCATTGTATATGTTCAGTTTAAGACCTAGAGAGGTCACATTAAGGCCCAAGAAGCCAGCTTTGGGGTCAGCCTGGCCCAGCCAATTGATGGCAGTGGACCTTGGCCAGGATCTTTGTTTCTCCTAGCCCCCAGATCATAGGATCTCGCATGCATACAGATTCTCACCTCATAGTAAAGCTGATTTACTATGGCACTTACTAAATGCCAAGCTCTCTGGTAAGTACTTATGTTTTCCAGTTTGTTCTGCATAGCTTTCTGAATGAGCTGGTTCTGATTTCCAATTACATGAGGAATGGCAGTCACAGAGAGGTAAGGTCCTATATCACCAGGCTGACTGATTCTGGCTTTTTCCATTTACACCACTATCTCTGGGTACCTGATGCACAGGAAGCATTCTGGCCGTGGTGGCAGGTGAGAATAAGGGCTACAGTTACACTGAGTTGCAGGCTAAAGACCCTACCACCCTGCAGCATGCTAGGTGAGGCCCTCTGCAGCACCCCCCTGTGGTGGACGTTCAGGGACTGCCTCAGGTGCTGATTTTTTTTTCTTTCCAATTTCAAAGGAAAAATTGCTGAGTTTTTCCTTTTGGTTTATCTGTTGTTCCTTAATACTAAGAGTCTCCAAATTTAGCACGGGTGAGTTCTCGCTAACGGAATGAGTCTGAGCACGCAAGCACAACAGAGATATAACCACAGATTTTAGAAGCAACTTTTCTTTTTTTTCTTTCTGTTTTTATTGAAGTATAGTTGATTCACAATGTTGTGCTAGTTTCTGGTGTACAGCAAAGTGATTCAGTTATATAGACACACCCATGTATATCTATTCGTTTTCATGTTCTTTTCCATTTATAGTTTATTGCAAGATATTGAATATAGTTCCCTGTGCTATATAATAGGACCTTATTGTTTATCCTTTCTATATATAGTAGTGTATATGTGTCAGTCCCAAACTCCTAATTTATCCCTCCTCCGTTCTCTTCCCCCTTTGGTAACTGCATGTTTGTTTTCTGTCTTGTGACTCTGTGTCCATTTTATAAATAAATTTGTTTGTATCACATTTTAGATTCTACGTGTAAATAATATCATATGGTGTTTGTCTTTTTCTTTCTGACTTCCTTCACTCAGTATGACGGTCTCTAGGTCCATCCATGTTGCTGCAGATGACAAAAATTTATTATTTGTTATGGCTAAACTGTATTCCCATTGTGTGTGTGTGTATACCGTATCTTCTTCATTCATCTGTCAATGGACACTTAGTTTGTAAAAGCAACTTTTCTTTATGTTCACATGCATTTTTCTCTATTTTTTGCAGTTTTGCATTTGAGGTCAACATTAACCAGCTCTTTTCTCCCTCTTGGAATCTCTCACCTTCATACTTTGTTTTCAGTAGAGGTTCAGCCTCTTACAATGCTCTGCTTTTGATGCATATGAACCAGAAACTAATTTCAGGCTTCATCAGAAGTGGTACATAAGGATGTTTTGTTGTGGACTGACCAAAATAAAGGACCTCTCATGTGCTGGATTTAATTCCAACCACAAAAGGCTAAAATCTTGGAACAAAGTATAAATAATGTTATTTAAGACCAACAAGCCCACTTTTCCTGAACTTCAACTGACTGTATCAAATATTTTGTAACAAGGTAATATAGTGGTGGGGGCTTCCTGGTGGCTCAGAGGTTAAAGCATCTGCCTGGAATGCAGGAGACCCAGGTTCGATCCCTGGGTCGGGAAGATCCCCTGGAGAAGGAAATGGCAACCCACTCCAGCACTCTTGCCTGGAGAATCCCATGGAGGGAGGAGCCTGGTAGGCTACAGTCCATGGGGTCACAAAGAGTCGGACACGACTGAGTGAATTCACTTCACTTCACTTCACTTCACTTCAATATAGTGGTGATAGTAGTTATCCCATTTTTGCCTTATTTAAACCTTTGGTATCTGAAAGCTCTATACTTAAAAATACTGGCACAAAATTACACTGTGTAGTAACATTTTATCAGATAAACAGACATGCTCTGCCTAATTGCTTGCTTTTCCTTGCAACTGTGCTCCGAGAGTGAAGGCGGTGTGTCCCATGACATGGGAGCACAGGCTTTGGGCTTAATACACCAGGATTCCAATGTCAGCTCTGCTGCTTAGTAATGGCGTCGCTTTGGACAAGTTGCCTCAGGTTCCTTACGTGTAAATTGAAGACAACGGCATCCTCTGTGCCTAGTCCTTGTGAAGATAAGTGTATGCAAAAGGCTGAGCATAATCCCTGGCAATCAGTAAGGGCTTCCTTCACATTTCTTTCAACTCTGTCCTTAGACATTTCACTGTGTCATGGGAATCCAACGTCTGACCTGTAGTCAGTGAAACCATCTTTGTTTTTGTTAAATTGTTTATTTATTTGTCTGTGCCAGGTCTTAATTACGGCACGTAGGATCTTCATTTGTGGCATGTGAACTCTTAGCTGTGGCATATGGGATCTAGCTCCCTGACTAGCCCAGGAACCCCCTGCACTGGGGGACGCCGAGTCTTAGCCACTGGACCACCAAGGAAGTCCCTAGGCATCTTTACTTTGATTCCAGCTCTTTTCCTCTTCTTTACGTTTCTCCCTAGTCACCAAGTTATCAAACCCATCCGTTTTAAGACACTGGCAGGCTTCACCTTGTCATTTCACATGCTTCTTGCTCTCACTTTCTTATGTTCAGCAGAACACATGTTGCCCTTGAGCAGACACGATCTCGCTAATATCTGGCTGAGTCCTAGGTGCTCAGTAAACACCTCTTCCAGTGGTTTCCCCTTCACTGTGACCTAGACGACAGCCGTTCTATCCCACCAGAAGCACTCTGCCTTGGCTCTGCAGCCAGCCACCACCGCCATGCTCCAGGCTTCAGTTCATCTTTCCAAGCTTGTGTTTTCCACTCTTAAGATGAATATTGAAAACAGTGCCTATCTCTTAGGGTTGTTGGGAGGAATGAGTACATGTAAACACAGGTAAAGGGCACAGAAGGTGCCTGGTCCTTAGTTAGTGCTGCTCATAGTTGTGACATTTGTTAATGAAACTCGGCTGTATAGGTGGCAATAACGTCTCACAGATGGGTGTCCTCCTGTAACACAGGCTTTCTGCAGATATAAACTGAGCAGATCAGGTCTACAATGCTGTCCTAATTGCTTGGCCTTCTGGCTAGTTAGAGTAATTTTATAATTATCTGGCTCATGTTGAGAGAAATTTAATAGGAAACCAGTGTAAGAGGAAAACTATTAGGACTTCTAATTAGCTTCAGCCTTATATTTATCTTAATATCGAAGGAAACAAGATTTACGACCCTTCAGTTTCATTTATGTTGATTGAAAGACAAAAATGTGTTTTCTGGGTGGTCACTATACCATGCGTGTTTATGTGTGTGTGTATATCTTTCTGTTAGGTTGTTTGGTAGTTTTATGGCGTTACTGGTGGTGCTTGGAAACCTAGAGGATTGTGATTAGACTTCTTTGGATAAAGAACCAAATTTGAGAGACTAGTGAGTCGCGTATTTACATATGCAGTTCTCGAACTGAGCTCTGCTGGGTCTTGTTGCTTCTAACCATGGGAGGAATAGACTCACTGCTTTATAAGCATGTATAGCGTTAGCGTAGATAGTATAGTTGAGCATTTTGTAGGAAAAAATAATAAATTGTTAACCTTAAAGTGAGTTTTTTTTGTGTGTGACTCAAGCAGGACTCTGCCCTTTAAAACACTGTGGTATGTACCTTGGAGTAAAATAACTCTGAAGCTGAACTACAGTCTTATTTTGAACTAGAGTCCACGTACTTAATCATGGCATGCGTGCCTGCTAAGTTGCTTCAGTTGTGTCTGACTCTTTGTGACCCCATGGACCCTGCCAGGCTTATCTGTCCATGAGATTCTCCGGGTAAGAATACTGGAGTGGGTTGCCATGCCCTCCTCCAGGGGATCTTGCCGACCCAGGTTTGGAACCCACATCTCTTGATATCTTCTGCATTGGCAGGAGGGTTCTTAACCACTAATGATACCTGGGAGTCCATGTACTTAATCATGGCACCTGAAGTTTATTGGGGATTTCCAGTTCTAAACTATCATTACAGAATAAATGTTGCCTTCAACCTATTAGCCTATTTTTTTTTAACCTTATTTTGTCCTGGGGTATAGGTAAAGAATTCACCTGCAGTGCAGGAGATACAAGTTCCATCCCTGGGTGGGAAGATCCCCTGGAGGAGGAAATGGCAACCCACTCCAGTATTCTTGCCTGGAAAATCCCATGGATGGAGGAGCCTGCTGGGTTACAGTCCATGGGGTCTCAAAGAGTCAGACGTGACTGAAGTGACTGGACACAAGTGCGCATAGCCGATTAACAGTTTTGTGACAGTTTCAGGTAGGTGCAAGGGGACTCAGGCATACAACCTATAAACTATTAACCCTGTCACTCCACTCTTGGAAACAGTGTCTTTCATGAAATGTCTTTCATTTCAAAATAAATAGAAAAGTGTTGCCTGCAGTCTGTAGGCTGGAGTGTTTGTGGGGCCAGGTTGTGTCCCATCTTATTTATGTCGCCTCTTGTTCAAAGATGAGTTTATTCTTGGGTTAACCTCTTAGACACACTCTAGTTTTGTACACATTAGTCCTTTTCTCAACTTAAGATCTTTTCTTTGCCACTTTTTGATCTTTATTATAGAATTTGCTTACTTCTAAACATTTTAAATGAAGTGATCAGATAATTTGGGAAATTTTTCTTGAACTATGCATTCTGCTAAATATTCCGGGGAAACATTTTGGCTCAGCTCACTTTGTTAATGCCGGTTACATCATTATGGGCGCTATAGATTTCTTGGGCGTGCAAAATGATTGCATATTCATGAACATCTTCAATCCTGAAATATTTGTAAATAACTTGGCAATTTTTTATTTTTTTCATAAGGAGGCCTGTTAAAATGATTAGGTCTTTAATGGTTCACACAGAAAGAATTGGTACTTACAAGGCACCCCCTATTTGATAAGTCACATTTCTCTGCTAGGCAGTTTGGATTATGAACGTTTATAAGTCACCTTCCTTAAAGTATATGAGAGACGCTTCTTTTCCTCTTAGGAATGATTCAAGTTTGAAAATGTCAATAGATGCAAAAAGCCACCCTTAGAGCTTTGCTCTCTCGAAAGAAAGTCGAGAAGGAATGACATAGTCAATGTTAGCTGTCACCAGATGAAGAGAAATCAGATTGTCAAGCCTGGATCTCTAACACTCTTGCCAAAGTAGGACCTCATTTACACATACAGATCTTCATACCCTTTGCTAAGAAAAGCATCTGTGGCAGTTTAGATGTTTGTGCGTTTGCCAAAGATCTTTCACTCTGAATAAAGTAAATGTCATGTCTGTTGTTTATCTCAAATTCAGCAGAGTATTTTTAAAAGGAAATATTTGCGGGGGAGGGGCGAAGGAAGGAGAGAAGGGGGAGGTCGGGCAGCTCCAGTGGGTGGGGTGTGGCCGTCCTCAAGGTGCAGAGCGGAGCTGGATAAATCAGCGTAAAACACTCACGAGGCTCAAGTGCGAAGTGACAGCATTACAAATAAATTGGAATGTGGAGTCTTCCTGAATTTGTACCTAGTTCTGTCAACACCAAAAGAAAATCCAGTTAATTCCATCAAACTGGTTGTTTGGCATTGTGTAGACACAGCTGTCTCGCACGAAAATTGTGAACACGTAAACGTAGATGGCAGTGTACCCAAAGCCAGCTGGTTCAATGGCACCTGTCTGGGACTGTCTGTGATTGTGTATAAAGATTGCATAGACTTCAAAGATCAGAAACAGGACTGAGTTGTTCCAACTTCAAGCTGGACCCCACTGAATAGCAAATTCTTGAAAAACCTGGGTCGTGGTAACATTTCTTAACAAACAAGTACACTTGGTAAATTCAGTTTTAGTTAAAAGTATGATGTGGTGCTTTAAGTATGTAAATTTCCTTGAATATGAAAACTAAAGTTAATTCTTTATAGACCATTTTTAAAACCATACTCAGCTCTTCAGTTCAGTCGCTCAGTCGTGTCCGACTCTTTGCAACCCCATGAATTGCACCACGCCAGGCCTCCCTGTCCATCACCAACTCCCAGAGTTTACTTAAACTCATGTCCATCGAGTTGGTGATGCCATCCAGCCATCTCATCCTCTCTCGTCCCCTTTTCCTCCTGCCCCCAATCCCTCCCAGCATCAAAGTCTTTTCCAGTAAGCATTCAAAAATCATAATGAGACCCTAATGTCAAGTAAATCCAGAGAAATCAAATACCTGTTTTCAGGAATTCCCTTATAGGTGTCATTTGTTTCTGAAAGGAATCTATGTGACTCTGAATATTATTTTATTCCTACAGATGACATGGAAGCCATTCCTGTCAAACAGTTTGTTAAACACATCGGTGAGCTCTATTCTAATAACCAGCACGGGTTCTCCGAGGATTTTGAGGTATGCTTTAAAACTGGACGTTCCTTTCCAGAAAGCTAACTCATTTTTTACAGGGATTTGTTTGTAAACTTGAAATGAATGTATCTCGAGCATCACAAAAGCAGTCACTGAGGAAAGTGGGGACTGGCTGTCTTTTGCTTACACTGAGGGTTCTCACGGGCCTTCCTTTCCCAGTACAAGTGAGGTGAAAGAGAGTTGGCTGCACACTTCCTGAACGTGCACTTCTGTGAGAGAACAGACTCCGTGGCAGGAAAGAGGCAGACTCGGATTCTGCTCCTGTACTCTCACTGGGACAGCGGTCCTCATGCAGAGGACAGGCTCCTAACTCCACATCCGTTCTGGGAGGCACACGGCGCAGGGGGGACCACAGGTCGTCAGTCTGAGGAGTCAGATGCCGGCTCCACCAGGCATGATCATTCTGGAGTCAGTCATTTCACCTCTGATCCCCAGTTGCCTCATTTTTTATGATTTTATTTATTTATTTGGCTGTGCTGGGTCTTTGTAGCTTCACAGGCTTTCTCTCGCTATGGAGAACAGGGGTCACTTTCTAGTTGCGATACACCTGCTTCTCATTGTGACTGCTCTTGTTGCAGACACAGGCTCTAGGGTGTGCGGGCTTCGGTGGTTGCGGCTTCCGGGCTCTAAAGCACAGGCCCAGTAGTTGTGGCACACGGGCTTTAGCTATTCCACGGCACGTGGGATCTTCCCGGACCAGGGATCGAGCCTGTGTCTTCTGCACTGGCAGGCGGATTCTTCACCACCAAGCCACCAGGGAAGGCCCCCCAGCCATTATTTTTGAAAATGGCAGCGACATCACCTCCTACCCCAACCATGTTGGCAGAAATGAATGATGAACATCCTGGAGAGTGCTAGGTTAACAGTTGCTGCTGCTAAGTCACTTCAGTCGTGTCCAACTCTGCATGACCCCATAGACTGTAGCCCACCAGGCTCCTCCGTCCATGGGATTTTCCAGGCAAGAGTACTGGAGTGGGCTGCCATTGCCTTCTCTGTTAACAGTTAAGCCCGTGCAAAAGTGGATTGTTGTTGTTTTCGCGATTCTTAAGCCCTGGAGAGGAGACATGGGTGAGCAGAGCTTCCTGATTTTGAGAGCTGGTGTGTAGGGAACAAGGAAGGTAGAGAGCAGCGCACACCGCCCTGCCAGCTCCGGGTCCCGCGCCAGCTCGGCAGTGACAGGGTGTCAATGAGGAGCTATTAAACAGACTGCCCTTTTCTTCACTGAGGCGCTTCACTGAGGCACATCTCTGGCAGCATGAGTGGTGCTGAGGGGGCCAAGTTTTCGTGGCAGCTCAGCTGTCTTCTAGCTTTGTGGGTAAGTCAGTTCCTTTCTGTCTCATTTCTCCTTTAAAATGGAAATGACGCCGAGGGTGCTAACCTGCCCACCTCTTTTCACAAAATTGGTCCGGGGGCTCACTTGGAATAATGGAAGGGAAGCCCTTGGAGATCACCTAGGAGGCATAAGGCTGGGAGGCTCAATTATTTTCGCTCAGAGGAAGAGAGAGAAAAAAGACCAGAAGCCCTGTTTCTATGCAAATTGGGGAGTCCCTGAAGGCCACCCTAAAGGCAATTATATTGACAACTTGTTTTAAACGAAGTCCGTCTCCTAGCTTTTTGGTTCTTTGTTTTATTTCTGGAGCAGAAGCAGAGCAAAGGTGGTAGAGAGAAGGACCCCTCTGACGTATTCTGCAGAGTCAGACTGTTTCCTGGAAAAAGCAAAAACAACATGTCAAGTGCTTAATGCGGCTATTAGATGCTGACCCAAAAAAAGGTGCCTGTCCAAGTACAGAGCACATGGTGTGAAGTCAGACATTTTGCATTCATGAGGACAGCACATGTGTGGGGTGTTCGAGTGATTTAGTTCAATTGACTGTTGGCTGGATGACTGAGCAAGAATATTGAGGCATTTAACAATGTTGATGGTATTCCGGACAAACATTCATCCTCTCGAGACGAGAATTTGATCAGGATGATCAAATGCAGCTCCAGTTTCTCAATTATTTATGATTTGAGACCCCAGTGCTATTCATCACAGCTGGTTTTGACACCATTTAATTATTCAAAATAATCAGCTACACCTCTGTAAACTGGCTCTGACTTAAAATGGGCTTCACGGCATCAAAATCACGCCTCTTAACAAATCCTGGGCATCTGCACCCTATTTCTATCCTAAAAAAAAAATTACTGCGGCTGTAGCTTTTGTCACCTATATTGAAGTCTATAGCTTATCACCTGGTATGTTTGGGACTGGAACAGGGAGGGCAGGGAGAAGGGTGGCTTTGTTCTATCATTGTTATTTCACAGTCTGTGCTGGTTTGAAAGGTTTCAAGTCAGGGCTCTGCACCCTAGCAAGAACATCCTTTCTTCCAAAAAGAATAGTAAGACACTCATGCAGAGAAGGAAATGAGACAGTAGAAAAGCCTACCACTATACTGTCAGTCTTCTAATGTAGGAGAAATTTGAAGTATTTTAAAATAGTAGTGCTCCTTTTGCATAGCTCTGCTAAAAAGGACAACGGTAATAGGATCTTTAACAAACTATCAAGGCTGGTTTTTTTGGCTGTACCATGCAGCTTGATCTTGGTTCCCTGACCAGGGACTGAACCCAAGTGCTCAGCAGTCCTAAACAGTGGACTGCAAGGAGATTCCCTTATCAAGGCTATTTTATAGACAAGAGATAGTCATAGACTGTAAAAAAAAAAAAATGATAATAAGGTCAGGACAAGAGATTTTGTGTAATTCAACAAGAATAAAACAAAACCCTCATCGTGTTAAGAGAGTAGAAACCTCAACTCCAGATCTCCAGGTCCTTTTATGTAGAATAATTACAGCCGGTATCTGCTTGGGACCATTGCTCAGATTATTTCACTCATTCCTCAGAAATAACCCCTGTGAGCTGTGAGCTGTTTTGTCCCCATTTTGCAGATGAGGAAGACTGAGGCATTGGTTAGTTCAGTAATGAAGTGGCAGCAGTAGGACCACTTTCTGATCAGTAAGACCAAAGCTTTCTGATTCAAGCCCACATGTTTAATCCTAAGGCCATCTAGACTCTTCATTTAATTAAGCAGTATCCTATAGTGAGGAGAATTAACCAAGATGATCAGTGATTGTCTAAAACTGATCATGCAGCCGACGGACCAGTAAATTCCTTGGCAAAAAAAGTAGGAGAGGGAGGTTAGAATAAAGGAGCTACCCACCCCCCACCCCATCCCACAACTAAGAATACTAGGAGCCCAATACATGATCTTCATGGTCTAGAGCCTTCCCAAAGGGCTGAGAATCTGACTTACAAAAATCTTACATAACTTTTGAATAGAGGCCTGAAGTTAGTCCAAGAACGAATCTTAAGATTATAGAGAAAACCACTTAACAGTTAATATTTGCCCATGTTGTTATTCAGTTGCTCAGTCATGCCTGACTCTGTGCCCCCAAGGACTGCAGCGTGCCAGGCTTCCCTGTCCTTCACTATCTCCCAGAGATTGCTCAGACTCATGTCTGTTGAGCCCATGATGCCATCCAGCCGTCTCACACTCTGTCGTCCCCTTCTCCTCTTGCCCTCAATCTTTCCCAGCATCAGGGTCTTTTCCAATTTGCCCATGAAAAGGCGTTGAAGCCAGTCATTCTACAGTTACTGAGTACCTGCTATTCTCTGGATGTTTTATAAGGCACAAAGATGGACTGGAGAGAGAACTTGCCCTCAGAGAGTTCATTCTAGTTAGGGGAGACCAGAGTGAACACAGCTAATGCAGAAAGAGGTCAAAGCAGAAGAAGTGCCAATCCAGGAATGAAGTTCTGCCAGGGAAGCAGAGGAGAAAGGCTGCTAGGAATTTTGATTGGTTTTTTCTGCAAAAGTTCTATTATTTTCCCCATCTTGTTTTCAGATCATGGAAGGAAATGGAAAAAAAAAAAAAAGGTGAATACCTGTCATATGTTCAGAACTTTGCTGCTTAAGGAGAATGAGAAATGATCTGCTGGTAATTTTGAGTCTTTGTCTAGAGGTGATGCTGAATGCAAGCTTTTTGTCCTTGTCAGATAAATTTTGGAGGCTGTTAAAAAGCTGGAGACATTATACCTCTAGCAGATTTTGCAGTCCCTGGAAATAGCATCAATCCTGGTGGCAGGATAGTGTTCAGTGACTATTCCCTTGACAACTTTAGCTGACTTCAGCCTCACTCTTCCCCCACCTCCCAGGTCATAATCAAGGAGTTTTCCAGAGGCTCGGTGCTAGCAAATAATCTTTCAAAATCAGAGGAGCTGCAAGGTCCTGTGGGTCAGCAGAATTAATAGGCAGAGGTCAGGAGCATCACAGGCTTAAAAGTGGAGTGCAGAGATGAGGCCAGAGGTCCAATACCCCCTTGATAAGATCCTTTGGGGGATCAAGTCTGTTAAAATTAACTCCAGCTCAGCTGAATTTGGGCCGCTTGCTCATCTTAAATCAAGAGAACAAAGCTTTGTCCATCCGAGCCCAGGAACCAAGGGGCCAGTGGCCACAGTTGCCTTATGTAAGATGCAGAGTTCCCTTGTTGCTGAGGACACATACTAGGGAGTTCCTGACGGAGGCGGAAAACTGCAGAAAGAAGGCAGGTTGGCAGTTTCCTCAGCCTCAGTGACAGAATGCCAGTGTGGGTCTTACATGACCCAAAGGAAAACTCGGTAAACCCTTATCATGAAAGAAATCATAGGTGATGAATCTGAGGTTTTTAAGTTGAGGCTCTTAAGAAGAGTGAGGAAAAAAGTGCATTAGCCAAGTTGTACAGGAAAAAATAATTCTGTTTTATAGACCAGGTGCAGGATGATAGACGCTGGGATAGTTTCTTCAGAGATGGGTTGATTTTCTGGAGGGTAAGGCAAGCACTTGAGATAAATACAGGTGGATTTAAAGGGGCATGAAGAGGAGCACAGGCTCTCCTGAGTAAGGAAAATTGCAGTGAAGCGGAGAGCAGGAGGTTGTACAGGCTCTTCAAAGGGCACCGAGTTAAAACTGTCTGGCGTTGGAAAGGAAGAAGTACATAGGTGGGGGCCCTGAAAGCCGGACTCGGGGGTTTGGAATCTCTCTAAAAGGTGTCTGAGCAAGAGAAGAACATAGGTAAGCAACCTTTGAAAAAACCAGCGTGGCCATAGTGGTCGCCTGAGCAGAGGGGAGGAGAGGCCGGAAGATGGTGTGACCGGGACCTGGTGAGGGCCAGCTCTGTGTCCAACACTCAGCAAGAACTGCGCTGTGGTCCTGACTTATTCTCGTGCAGGACAGGCCCATGAACGTAGATGGGGGCCGCCTGAGCTTAGATACTAAGGCTCTTATACACACTCGGCCTAACCCTTGGTCACCAGGTCCAAAATATTTCCCTCTCAGCTTGCTTCACTGTGAAGCTGAGTAACCTGAAAGATTTCTAGATCTATTTCGGCTATTATTTTTTTTTTTTTCCAATTAAGCTTCTGAATGGGAGGACAGGATGTCAGCGTGTGCCTTTGGACAGCCTCTTCCATCTACAGCTCCAGGCAGGAGGTGATGCGGCCCGTATCATCTCTGAAGAATTCTGTATCTGTCAACTTGTACTTTTCTTTTTTCTCTTTTGGTTCATTTTTTAAAGTTACGCTTTGTTGTAGATCCCTTGTTTTCAGTTGGCTCTTCTTGGTGGCGGTGTGTCCTGGTTATCCGCATAGTATTCATTTTGAGAATTCCGGCTCTGTTATAGAGACAGTAAAGTGCAAACAAGCTTAAATCTTAAACTTTTTATTTGGGTACTGACTAAGTAACTGTACTATACACATTCTGTCGGCCAGTGTCACTTCAAAGGGTCTTAACACCTATTAAAATCACATTAAGTTTGAAATGCCAGTTCAGCTGGAGAAAAAGCACTCCAGGATCAGATGATATTATCAGCATCTAAATGAACCAGGCGGTACTGCAAGGAATTACAGATGACATTATTATCCACAAGACAAAATCAGAAGGCCGTAGGCCAACCCCTTGGGTTCTCGTAAAATCAGATTTAGCATTATTTATGACCATTCTTTGTTTTCTGTCATTCACATAATTGGAAAAGTGAAATAGAGGCGACAGATCAGACTAAGGGTTTTAGATAGCGCAGAGTTTGATTGGCCATATTGAATGGCCGCTTTAAACAGCGCAGACAGCTGCTCCCACACAGGCTCAGCCAATTGCATTAGACTGTAACAGAGGCCCCACCTCAGTCCAGTGCGTGAGGTCAGAGTCACACAATGGGGAAAAAAAATATCAATAAGGCAAATCTCCAACTAAAGTACTCAAAGCTGAAATCTCAGCACAAGATATCTGAACAGCTCAGCCCAGAAGAGGTACATGCCAAAGGTGTGACCTTCAGAACCCAGGAACCAAAGCATGTCAGCTTATTGCACAGATTTGCGTACAGGCTGAATTAATGTCTTCCAGAATACAAATCCAGTTTCAAAGGTTTTCTGCCCCTGAAACTATTCAAAAGAGTACACCTTGAGCTTTCAAGGCAATCCTGAATGGCAGATATTCTGAGTACGGCTACCATTGCTCCTGTTCCTAGAGATGTTAAAACAGCAGACTCATTAAATTACACTCACATTTTATGTCTGTTTCAGAGAAAACAGCCAAAGGCAGCCTTCAGGCCTTTTAAGCCAGCATTCACCAAACTGTAGGTTATAAACCATTTTAGATAGAACAGCAGGTATCAGAGTTTATCGCATTTAGTAAAAGTAAAAAAAGTATGCACTGTCATGAAATGCACACTTTCTCCAGAGAGATGTGTTGAGCTAATGAATGTGGCTTTTCTCTCTCTCTCTCTCTCCTTCCTTCCTTCCTTCTCTCCCTTCCTTTTTTTTAATATATAATTCTGTGTATTTATTTTTGGCTGTGCTAGGTCTTCATTGCTGCGCGGGCTTTTCTGCAGTTGCGGTGAGCCAGGGCTTCGCTGCGGTGCTCTGGCTTCTCTTGGTGCGGTTCCTGGGCTGTAGAGCCCGGTAGGTGTGTGCACGGGCTTAGTTGCTCCGTGGCACCTGGGATCCTCCCAGACCAGGAATCAAAGCCATGTCTCCTGCATTGGCAGGCAGATTCTTTACCACGGAGCCACCTGGGAAGCCCCGTTTCTCTTCCTTTTGTTCTTTCTCATTCTTCCTTCCCCCGGGAATGCCTCCAATTCTGAAAAATTGCGTGTACATCCTCCAGGAATCAGGTGTCTGTGAGTATGGTTCTGAATATTTAGTGACCTGTTGTTTTTTGCCTTGGTTTTTTGATCATGGTGAGCCCCTCCTAAGTACTTTGTGAATATAAAAGACAACTGGTTCCTTATAGGTTTCATTGTGCACGATGAACATGCTGTGGACATCGTCTGTACTTGCTGTGCAGCCCCTTTGTGAAGAAAAGTCTGCACACTCGTCAACTCGGTTACATCTGTCACATGTGAAAGGTTTTTCCTGATCCCCTCTTTGTCACTTTGCCCTGCTCTTTGTCGCAGCTGTGCACTCCAAATGACTTCCTTTATTAGTTAGCACCAGTGGTTTCTTGGGATTTGAAGCATATGGTGTCGAAAAATTTGGCTTTTTTAAACAATCTTTTATTAGGCTAATGGATAATGTTTCTATCCATGGCAAAGATAATAGAAGAGGAGATTTGCTTCTCCCATGGCTGTTTTTCTAAAGAAGGATCATGTAAGTAAAATTAGAGTTAAAAATTAGTGCATCAGAGCCATCTATGGGTAAGTCAGATACGACAGTTTTAGGTGCTATTAGGTCATTTCAGGGCTTCCCAGGTATCATTGGTGATAAAGAACCTGCTCACCGGGGCAGGAGACATAAGAGATGTGGGTTCGACCCATGGGTCAGAAAGAGTCCCTGGAGGAGTACACGGCAACCCTTTCCAGTATTCTTGGCATGGAGAACCCCATGGACAGGGGAGCCTCGTGGGCTACAATCCATGGGGTCACAAAGAGTCAGATACGACTGAGGCAACTTAGCGCGCGCACACACGCACACTCACTTTGTCATTTCAGGGCTGAGGATAGTCACTTGGTAGTCTGTTAGAAAACAAGGCTGTGAGGACCATAATATAAGCATATTGCAAGTCATGGTGGAGATTATTCTTCTGTCTGGAATATTCCTGTTCATCTTTTTAAGACCCAGGTGAATTATCTCCCATCTAAACCTTCCTCTGTGTTCCTATCCATTTCTTCAGGCCTCTCTTCTCCTAATCACATTTGACTATCATCATGTTTTTATATGTTTTTCTCACCCATTTGACTGCAACATATTCAAAAAGAGACACTATCTCTGTAATCCCCATGCCTAGGTCAGATCTGGAATAAAATGGATGGTTGATGAATCAGTAAAGAATGAAATCCTTTTATTTTGTTTTCATCCTTCATACATCTGTTATGAATATGTTAGTATTCGTTTCTGAAGCTGAGGCTGGGGAGGTGCTGGTGGCCAGTGGCTGGGGAGTGAGTAAAGGTTCTGGGCGTTTGGATATCTGTAGTTTGTTGCTTTCAGCTGTTGTTCAGCATCTAAAAGCATGTCTAAAAATCTTGGTAACTTCCCTGTATATTTCCTTCTCTAGGAAGTCCAGCGCTGCACGGCTGATATGAACATCACTGCAGAACATTCCAATCATCCAGATAACAAGCACAAAAACAGATACATCAATATTTTAGCATGTGAGTAATAAACTTTAAACTATCTTCTACTGCAAGGAAATGAAATCTTCCTGCTGGATATGAGCTGAAATGCAAGCAGTTGGAATCAGGATGCCAAGAGGACATGACACTTGCAAGTTAACCTCTCATTGGCCCGTCTCCTTCAACATTGTGTAAGAAGAAGTGAGGGCATCCTCTGCCCCCTTAGTGTTTCATGAAGCTGCCAGATCTCTGTTGTCATAATCAGGCGATCAAATGAAATGTTCTGAGCTTTACTGTTTTTACATGAAGTGATTTCATATCCAGTGTTGGGAACTAAAGTTTAATGTCACGTGGCTAGCCTAACATTGTTTTTAACCAGTGAGAGCCAAGCCTTTTAATGCAAATGGAAATAATGAGAGCTGAATCGAGGAAGCTAAATTTCAGAGCAGTCTTTCAAAGAGTAGGTAATTGGTTTATTCCAGTCCTTGTGGCCTATGTGTTTAGTCCTGTCCAAAACATTTCCAGGGCCATGAGTACCCAGAAGTTTAGGAGCAAATAAATAAGAGTTCTTCTTACAGAGCCTCAAGGCTGCTAGGAGGACAGGCCACTTCTGTGGCTGGAAGGCCACTTTTCACAGACACCGAGACTTGACTCACTGGCTGAAAATAACACACTTCGATATTAAGGGCAGGAGCACAGACGTTTATGGTTAACGTACATACAGTTTCACCTAATAGTGTGTTTAAAGTTACACACTGCTGTAGACAGATTTTTAATAATACTTTAGTGAGATATAATTTATATAACATACAAAATTCACCCATTTTACAGATAATTTGATTTTAACTTAATTTCAGTAGTTTTTTAGTATAGTCAAAAAGTTGTACAACCATCACCACTATCTAATTTTAGAATATTTTAATCACCTCAACATGAAACCCCTTATCCATGAGCAGTCACTTCTAATTCTTTCTGCTCCCAGGTCCCTAAAAACGACATATCTACTTTCTTTCTCTGTGTATTTGCCTATTCTGAGTATTTCATCTAAATGGAATCATACTATACGTGCCCTTTGTGTCTGGATGCTTCTACTCAGCATGATGTTATTAAAAGGTACACATGGCGTTGCTTTTATGCCTGAATAATACTTCACAGTTTAGGTAAACCGTATTTTGTTTATTCATTTCTCATTTGGTGGACATTTGTTTCTACTTTCTGTCATTAATCATGCTGCTATGAATATTTGTGTATAAGGTTTTATATGGACATCTATTTTTAGTTCCCTGGGGTATATACTTAGGAATAGAATACCTAGGTCATATGGTAACCTTATGTCTACTATTTTGAGGAACTGCCCAACTGTTTACCAAAGTGGCTGCACCATTTTACATTCTCAGCCAATATATGCAGGTTCTAAGGTTTCCACATCCTTACCAACACATCTTAAAAGTTGTTCTTTTTCTGATAATAGCCTTCATAATGAGCCTGAAGTGGTATCTCACTGTAGTTTCGGTTTTGATTGGCATTTCCCAGTGATTAGCGATGTTGAACATCTTCTCATGTGTCTGTTGTCCACCTTTCTGTCTTTTTAGAGAAATGTCTGTTTAGATCCTTTGCTCATTTTTATATTTGTTCACTCATCTTTCTATTGTTGAGCTCTGTATACATTATAGATACAAATATCTTATGTATATATAATTTGCAAATATTTCCTTACGTTCGCTGTGTCGTCTTTTCACTTCTTGATCATGTCCTTTGAGGTACCAACTTTTAAAACTTTGGTAAAACCCAATTTTTTTGTTGTTGTTGTTTCCTGTGCTCTTGTTGTCTTATGTAATGAACCAGTGCCTAATCCAAGATCGTAAATATATACCTGTTTTTTTGTGTGTCAGCATCTTCTGGTCTTAGCTCTTACATCTAGGTCTTTGACCCGTTTGCGTTAATTTTTGTATACAGTGTGAGGTAGGGGTCCAGCTTCATTCTTCTGTATGTTAATATCCAGTTGTCTCAGCACCATTTTTTACAGAGTTTCTTCGTTCTCCCCGTAATGAGCTGTCTTAAGCACTCCACAGAAAGTCAGTTGACCGTGAGTGTGAGGGTTCATTTCCATGCTTTCCTTTCTTTCCCGCTGATCTGTGTGTCTGTCTTTATGTCAGTGCCACACTGTCTTGATTACCAACTGGTCGTGGCTTTGTAATAAGTTTTGAAATTGGAAACTGTGAATCCTTCAACTTTGGTCTTCTTTGTCAAGATTCTTGTGGCTATTTTGGATCCTTAGAATTTCAGTATCTCCCTATTACTACAAAAAGTGAGCTGGAATTTTAATACAGATTGTGTTCATTCTGTAGGCTGACATGGGGAACGCTGCCATATTAACAGAATCAGGTCTGCCAATTTACGAAGACAGGGCATCTTTCCATTTATGTAGGTCATCTTTTGTTTCCTTCAGCAATGTCTTATAATCTGTATGTTACAAGTATTAAGCTTTTGTTAAATATATTTCTAAGTATATTACTCTTTTGCATGGAATTGTTTACTTAGTGTTTTCAGACTGTGGATAGAAATGTGATTGATTTTTGTATGCTGACCTTGTATCTTACCAGCTGGACTGAACTTATTTATTAGTTCTAACAGTTGTTTAACACTTATTTCTTATCTTTTTGGTCATAGCCATTCTAACAGGTGTGATATGCACATTTCCCTAAAGATTGGTGGTGGTGGAGCTCCTTTGCATGTGCCCACTGGCCATCTATATATCTGCTTTGGGAACATGTATACTTAGGTCTTCTGCCTGTGTTTTAATTGATTGCTGGTTTTGCTAGCTGTCGATTTGTATGAGTTGCTTTTATATTTCGGTTATCAACCCCTTATCAGATATTTACAAGTACTTTCTCCCATTCAGTAAAGCTTCCTTTTTCTTTTGTTGATGCTTTCTTTTGCCATACAGAAGCTTTTTAGTTTGATGTGGTCCCACATGTTTATTTTTGCTTTTGTTGCTTTTGGTGTCAGACTAAAAATAAAATCACTGCCAAGACCAATGTCAAGGAGCTTTCTTCTCTGTTTTCTCCCAGGAGTTTTATGATTTCAGGCCTTAAATTCAGTTTCAATCCATTTTGACTTAGTTTCTATGTATGTTGTAATATAGTAATCTAGTTTCATTCTTTTGCATATGACTGCCCATTTTCCGCAGCCCTACTTATTGAAGAGACTGTCCTTTCCCCATCATGTGTTCTTGGCTTGTTTGTCACAAATAAATTGATTGTATATGTGTGGGTTTATTTCTGGACTCTCTAATCTTTTTCATTGATATATGTGTCTGTCTTTATGCAAGTACTTTTCAAATGATTATAGCTTTATAATATAATTTGAAACCAGGGGTGTGATGCCTCCAGCTTTGTTCTTCTTTCTCAAGATTGCTTTGGCTGTTTGAGTTCTTTTATGGTTCCATACACATTTTAGGATTGTTTGTTCTATCTCTGTGGAAAGTAGCATTGGAATTTTGATAGGGATTGCACTGAATCTGTAGATTGATTTGGGTGATATGGACATGTTAACAATAGTAATTCTTCTAGTCCATCCATGAGCATAACATATCTTTCCATTTATTCGTGTCTAAAGTTTCTTTTTCAGTGTTTTACAGTTTTCAACATACAGGTCTTTCATCTCCGTAGATAAGTTTATTCCTAGGTATTTTCTTCTTTTTGAGACAATAATAAATGGGACTCTTTTCTCAATTTATCTTTCTGATAATTCATTCTTAGTGTATAGAAATTCAGTAGGTTTCTGTATGTTGATTTTGTATGTTGCAACGTTACTAAATTCATTTATTAGTTCTAACAGTTTTTTCATGGAGTCTTTTATGGTTTTCTGTATATAATGTCATGTCATCTGCAAATGGTGACAGTTTTACTTCTTCCTTTCAGTTTGGATGTTTTTCATTTCTTTTTCTTGCCTAAATGCTTTGGCTAGGACTTCCAGTACCATAACAAGTAAAAATGGCAAGAATGGACATCCTTGTCTTGTTCCCAATCTTAGAGGGAAAACTTTCAGCTTTTCATCACTGAGTATAATGTTAGCTGTTCTTTGTCTTATATGACCTTAGGGTACAACCTCGTGTCATCTGTGAGTGTAGTTTTACTTCTAGAAAAAGTTTTAAAAGAACTAAAAGTCATTTTTTAATAAGAGTATTTGTTTCAGTTATCTGAGAAAAGGAGAACAAGGAAGAAGAGTCAAACTTTTCTCGTCAGTCTTTGGATGGATTACTCGGGCAGCGTTTGCTGACAGCTCAGTCAAGGCTCACCTTCCTGAGACTGTGAGGAACTGTCCATCTACAGACCTCATTTCTGACCGCAGAAGTCAGGCAGAGATATACGCACATGTATGCCTCACATATGTCCACATCGCCCTCCACCATGGCAACCTCTGCTTCCAGTGACCTCACTGCCTTAGCTAAAAGCATCTGGCAAAGAGGAAGTCAGAGCAGATCTGTGTGACGTGCTCAAGGGTCATCATATTTTGCCAGAAAACTGCCATTTCTGGTTAAATGTGTTTATACTTTCACACGTTTACTTGAGGTACAATGTTCACAAATTCAAATTAGGTGTTTTATTTTCACAGTTCAGAGTTAGGTTTTGGTACTCTCTTGGCTACCTGGTCAGATTCTGGGCACATTACCCATCACTTTGGTCTTCCCCTATGTATTAATGCTTTCATATAGCAGAGAATAGCATGGAGATGTCATGGAACAAGTAGAATTAGTCCATGAATGTACTGGATACACAATATAGGAAGAGCCTTTTCTCATGGAACCATCACAGCTTTCAAAGCAGACGTGTATGCCACCTCCGATATTTATCTTTTTTAGCCAGTCTTTTACCTTTTTGATTGACTATGAAGGATGCAGCTTGAGTATGCGTTCTTATTTGTCAGTCTGTGAAATAACAATATAATGCTACAAAGAGTTTGAATCCAGATGCCTTGAGAGAATATTTTCATGTGGGGCCCCTGTTTAGATTCAACAGGCAGCCCCTGTTTAGATTCACTGCATCTGTGCGTTTCTCAGCACAAAAGCAGTTCAGAGTTCAAGAATGTGGAGGGCTTTCCAGAAGTGCATGACGTAGTCTGAGGTCAGTAATGTCCACACTAATCCACTCATTGGACTTCTTTTCGAACTAGCCTTTTATGATCATGATTATAAATAGAAATGTAAATCAGCTTTTGCCCATTCTCTTTCTAACTAGGGGGGAAAAAAAAGTATGACCTCAGCTTCCTTCTGTTTGTTACCTTATAAATACAGACTCCTTCTGTTGGACAACCAGAGGCACATATCAGCACTCACCTTTTGTTCATAGGCAAAGGTTAAGTGGGTCTTGAATCTGATGATGGACTTCAGATGCCTGCGTTGAGATTACTCTGAGAAGCAAGCTTCAGTTCCCTCAGTAACTCAGGGTCTGCTGGGGTGGCGGGGAGTCCAGCTGAGCGGCATCTCCTAAAAATTGATATTCTGGACTTGATATGATAATCACCTTTTTATCTCTGTATCAGTGGAGAGGGGATGGAACATAGGTAATCAAAGATCTTGGAAACTTGTTTTAAAATGTAGGATAAGGGAATTTCAGAGGGTTGCATCTTGAATCGTTTTACATGAACTAATAAGGACCACTATTTGCATTTCTTGCGTATCAGCACTCACAGGTCAGAGCATGTGGTGGAAGTGTCCCGTGATATAGAGAGGGGTCCCGATGCTGTAGCTTTGACGTTTTAGTTGTTCTTCTGCCAAAAGCTTTCCCAGGGCCCTCTGGGAGATGCCACATTGCCTCTTTGCTTTGTTGTATGCTTCAGAATGCTGCTAGTTTTTGAATCATACATTTTGTTTTTGCTTTTTTTTTCTTTCTTACCCTCTATAGATGATCACAGTAGAGTGAAGTTACGACCTTTACCAGGAAAAGACTCTAAGCACAGCGACTACATTAATGCAAACTATGTCGATGTAAGTCAGAAATGTTTTCCTAAACCTGTTTCTGATAAATGAAGAGTGCTGCTGAGACGGTTGAATGTGTTTTCATACTGCACAGAGCTTTCATGATAAACACAGCCTACTCAGTATGGAAGGTGCTTGAATTATTAACCGGTCTGCGGCACTGCTTTCATCTCACTATGTGCTGTGTCATCTTTGAAGGGTTACAACAAAGCGAAAGCCTACATCGCCACCCAGGGACCGTTAAAGTCCACGTTTGAAGATTTCTGGAGGATGATTTGGGAACAAAACACTGGAATCATTGTCATGATTACGAACCTTGTGGAAAAAGGAAGAGTAAGAACTTTTACTCATGTACCTGCATTCAAAAAATTACTTGTGGCGTGTCTGCTGTAGGGCAGAAACTGGATAAGGCCAGACGAGTTAGAGAAATGAGAAGTGGGCACCATGCCAGGACAGTGGGCACTTACCAGAGTGGATTAAATGTGATCATCAAGGTGAACAGGGTGTCTTTAGGTGTTAATCTGTCTTTCTCAAATAGATTAACAATACATTTATAAAAGTCTTTAAAAAAAAGATGAATAAGGTATTAATTAGGAGGATGCTGCAAAATGCATGGACATATGCTATAGTACAGATAACTTTTTAAAGAGCTAATGTTTGAGGGGAGATTTAAGCAGTGAAAGAGAAGGCAGAAGAGTCACACAGATGTGAAAAGAGAAGGAAGGACATTCTAAGTACAGTGGGAAGAAGGACAAAAGTAGGGACGGTGGAAGAAACGCAGTATCTAGTTGAGGAGCTACTAGCAGTTCAAAGCCAGGGGAGTAAAGACTGCTTAAGCACCTCGACCATCTCTAAGAGAATCTTTTTTTTTTTTTTTTTTTACTTTACAATGCTGTATTGGTTTTGCCATACATTGACATGAATCCACCGCAGGTGTACATGAGTTCCCAACCCTGAACCCCCCTCCCACCACCCTCCCCATATCGTCTCTCTGGGTCATCCCCGTGCACCAGCCCCAAGCATCCTGTATCCTGTATTGAACCTAGACTAGCGATTCATTTCTTACATGATAGTATACATATTTCAATGCCATTCTCCCAAATTATCCCACCTTCTCCCTCTCCCACAGAGTCCAAAAGTCTGTTATTTACATCTGTGTCTCTTTTGCTATCTCGCATATAGGGTTATCATTACCATCTTTCTAAATTCCATATATATGTGTTAGTATACTGTATTGGTGTTTTTCTTTCTGGTTTACTTCACTCTGTATAATCGGCTCCAGTTTCATCCACCTGGTTAGAACTGATTCAGGTGTATTCTTTTTAATGGCTGAGTAATACTCCATAGTGTATATGTACCACAGCTTTCTTATCCATTCGTCTGCTGATGGACATCTAGGTTGTTTCCATGTCCTGGCTATTCTAAACAGGGCTGTGATGAACATTGGGGTACACGTGTCTCTTTCAATTCTGGTTTCCTCGGTGTGTATACCCAGCAGTGGGATTGCTGGGTCATAAGGCAGTTCTATTTGTAGTTTTTAAAGGAATCTCCACACTGTTCTCCATAGTGGCTGTACTAGTTTGCATTCCCACCCACAGTGTAAGAGGGTTCCCTTTTCTCCACACCCTCTCCAGCATTTATTGCTTGT
>SJYQ01093272.1:117345-149330 GCA_006410935.1 Redunca redunca
TTCTCTTTGATAGGGGTACAAGGTATGAAGACAGTTAGGATTATATGGAATTGAGTGAAATAAGGTGAAAAGAGAGACTGTAAGAACTATTAAAGTAATTAAGGTCAGAGCAGCTTAGCCATCTCAAAAGTACTGAATGCCTCCTATTTAGCAGTCTCTCATTAGACTTTAAAAATCTGTCTTTTTTGCACATTGTTCTATTTCTCATTTTGTGTCGATAAAAAGAATGAGATGAATCGCTGCAGTTTTCATTTTCATGGTAAAACTTTCCATAGACACTGAAACCTTCCTTTGAATCTCAGCTGAAGAAATGAGACTGTCAAGCAAATGATAACAAGTGATATGAAATGAAAAATAGATTAATTTCACCAGGTTCAGTCATAACAACTTTATATTTCCAGGTCTCCTTTTATAATGTCCTACCCACTCTAAAAACCATTAAGTTAATTAATAGTGAGGACATAGTGTTTTATTTTGAATGTTGAAAATGAATTCTTTAAAAATTAATATTTCTTGTTAAAAAAATTATTTTTTTATTGGGGCGTAGCCAGTTAACGATGTTGTGATAGTTCAAGGTGGACAGCAAAGGGACTCAGCCATATATAGACACGTATCCATTCTCCCTGCAAACTCCCCTCCCATCCAGGCTGCCACACAGCATTGAGCAGAGTTCCCTGGGCTCTACACTACCTCCTTGTTGGTTATCCATTTTAAATATAGCAGTGTTGAGTACCAACATTTTTAAAATTCTGCCATTTGTTCCTGAAACGTTTGTTTATACCTTGTTTTAAAAAAATTCATCAAAGGAGACTGGGTTGTTCTTTTACTGGTATAGAACTTACCTGGAAAGAAAACACAAGAAACAGAAACTCAGGCTGCCTCCAGGGCCCTGGACAGTGTAGCTGTGAAGCAGGTAGAGCAGGAGAAAGTCCACATTAATTCAATAAATCCAAAGATTCATTCAGTAAATCCACATTATTCAATAAATACTGCTTACATAGAGCCTGCCGTCAAGAAACCTAAGGCCTAAAAGTAAGTAAAACAAGACACACTCCACCGAGTCATTTGAGAAAAGTACCACCAGTGAGACACAAAGTGTTCTTAGGGTGCAAAAATGTTCAAAAGTCATCAGTTATCTGATTATTGGCATTTTTGCCAGATCATCAAGCAGATGCTCTCAGATATAGCTTTGTTTTTGTTCTGTTGTCTTTCCAAGCTTTATTGAGATAGAATTCTAAGTTCAGGGACACAAGGTATGGTTTGATGTTTATGTACATACTGGAAAATGTTTGCCACAGTAAGTTAACACATGCACAAATACAGTCCTTTGAGTGAGGACGAAAATGTTGCTTTTCTTTCAGCTGGTCACACAGTGCAATGCAAAATATGTGGAATGCTTCAGTGCTCAGAAAGAGTGCAACAAAGAAAAGAACCGAAACTCTTCAGTCGTGCCATGTAAGATCTTAACATCAGTTAGACTTGACTATGTTTTTCTTTTCTTGAGATTTTGTATGTTAGGTAAAGAGGCAACCACCACCATGGGGAAAAGTTATGCTTAGGACAAACAGAACAGATGGGAGGGGCAGCTGTCAGCACCGGGAAGTTGCTGTGTCTATGGGACAAGAAATCTAGCTTCAAGTTCACCTCGAGATTGAAGAGTGGGGCTATTTCCACCATGTCTTAGCTTAAAACCCTAAAAGAAAGGTAAAGTCATTGTCACTGTGGCATGTATGCTCTCTTAAAATAGAAAGTCCTGGTTTAATCTGTCCAACTGGAACTACAATTATTAAATTATCCTGTCAGCTGAGACAAGACACTTGATAGGTGGTGACCATTGTGTAAATAACTTGGGACTCAGCAGAGGATACTGTGTGTATGCTGTAGAAACAGACATAGGGAATCGGTGGAGAGATTCTCTTGATTGAAAAAGGCCAAGATTTTCTAAGTGCTTCCTGAACAGAAAGATAGAGGTAAAGGGATGCGGAAGAGCAGAGTGCAGTATGTTGGTCTAATTATAGGAACATCAAACTGGAGTCAACAGTGACCTTAACTCCTCTTTCGTCTCTGGCTTCTTCGTGACCTGCTGAGAAAGTGTCTCCCACAGTTGCATGCTATTTGCATAATGCCTGCGTCCCTCTGGGCACATGCAGATGGGCGTGTAAAGTTTCCTTTTACATTCAGTCTTAGCTGATAATGCTTTAGCTTGGTTAACAGCATAGGTAAGTCTTAAAAAGAAACAGGAACCAAGGGACTCTATGGCTCATCAGGTAACTCTGAGAAGGTGCTGTTGATGGTGTGTGGGTAACCAAGGCAAATGTGTTTGGTTTTTTTTTTGTCATAGCTGAACGTGCTCGAGTGGGTCTTGCACCGTTGCCTGGAATGAAAGGAACAGACTACATTAATGCTTCTTATATCATGGTGAGAGTCAACAGTTAGTTATACGTAAAGTCGATTACACTGAATGGTGCTAAAGAGCAGACACCACCTATGTGGCTTTGATTATTCAAATACTTTCTCGATGTGTAATATCAAAATTTGAGAGATTTCTGTATCTGGAAATCTTTAACAAAGAATATCTAATCCATGAGGACACAGAAATGCTTAAGAAACAAGCTTGTTAAAGAAGTGATCTTATTGATTTCACCCATCTAGTCTTGGCATAAATGTTGAAATGACTGTTAAGTAAAAACAGCAGGGGGAATGAGAAGTGAATAGGACACAGAGAGAAAACTGTCGTCGTCTACGTGTTAGCAGAAGTACGTCTAAAAATTAGCCAAGTGCACTGAAAGCCTCTTTGGATTGTTTCAGTGAGGTTAGCACCATGCTGGTCTTAGTTCATGAATGTGTTTTACTACCGTGGAGTTAGAATAAGGCACTCATAATTGCTGGGTTTTCATCTTCCTAACTAAAGGGCTATTACAGGAGCAATGAGTTTATTATAACCCAGCACCCTCTGCCGCACACCACCAAGGATTTCTGGAGGATGATTTGGGACCACAATGCGCAGATCATTGTCATGCTGCCGGACAACCAGAGCTTGGTGAGTGAGGCACGCCTGCGCTGCATTCGTGGGCCTGTGAGGCCGCATGCGTTCATGACCTTGCGATAGGGCTGCAGTGTCTGCACGCGCTGGGGAGGGAGTGTAGACTGCTCATTTCATAGGTCTGCTCCAATCCTTGAGTTCTGATTCCTAGGGTAGGACCCCTCAACTCTACTGTACATGGTAGGTGACAGAAGGTTTTGAAAAAAAGTTCTGTTTCCAGCCTCACTAGTGTATGAACTGACACTGATCTCTTAGTTGCTACATGTCACTGTTGCAAACCAAATGAGCAGTGGTCAACATGTATTGATTATATGACCTTGTTTTTACATGTATTAGCTCAGTAAATCATTTCTACAACTTGATGACATAGGTACTGTCTTCACCTCCTTTAGGAGCTCAGAAAACTGAGGGACCTAGTTTGCCCAGGAGCATATACAAATAATTACAGCCATGATTTGAGTCACTTGTCTTACTTTGTTATTGTCTATGTCCAACCGCACATTACAGAAATGTTTCCCAGCCCAAAAAAAAAAAAAATCAGTATCAAAAGTACTAATAATGTATCATCATTTACCCCTCATTCCATAGGCAAGCCAGATCTGTTACAGGGAAGGAGAAAAGGAGAGGCTTTTTTGTTGGAAATCAACAGTGCTTTTTAAAGACCTCGACTAAGCTAGTAATTCTTTCTCCTCCCTTTAGTCCTTCCCTGTTGAAGTCTCCAGACTTCCCGGGTGGATCAGAGGTAAAGAATCCACCTGCCAATGCGGGAGACCTGGGTTGGGGAGATCCCCTGGAGAAGGAAATGGCAACCCACTCTAGTATTCTTGCCTGGGAAATCCCATGCACGGGGGAGCCTGGCGGGCTACAGTCCAGGGGGTCACAAAGAATCAGACACGGCTTAGCAACTAAACAACAAGTGAGGTCTCAAAGACCCTAGAGGAGAAGGGTGAGCACGTTTATGAAAACAAGTGTAAGTAAGTGTTACTGCTGCACTCTCATTGCCTGAAGTTTTCAATCAGTTGGGTCTTCGGAAGTTACTATGAGGACATGGAAGCACACAGACTGAAAACAAAAACAAAAATGATCTGCTTCCTTGAGTGTCAAGAGTAGTGAGTTTTTTAATCAGGAAAGAACAGCATGTGATTGAACCCCTAGTCTTGATGACATGCGTTTGACTGTGTGCCCAGTCAGTAGGAACTTCACTTTGTCGCTTTCTGCTCCAGCTTCAGAATACCAAGACTGCTTCTGTGTGATAGAATGGCAACAGAGTTGAGAATCTTAAGCTAAAAACTTGAGTGTAAATTTTCAAATTAGCTGGCAATAGGGGTCTATTCTGTTTGGCATATGGAAATTGGAGGCATTTAGGGTTGTTAAAACGTGCATTTGTTGGATGAGTCAGTGTTTTGTTATCCTCACTGAACAGAGGACAGCCACTGAAAGCGGCTCTGCCCACAAGCTCATTTGCATGGGCAGGCGCGTGGGAGCCTGGATCCAGTGAGTTTGCGGACAGTGAGGCTGCAGGGCCAGGCCTGTCACTTCCGGGTCTCTCTCGGGGCCCACGGAAGTGATGCTGGAATCCTGCACGTCCGCGCCCATAGCTCAGAAGTGGAAAGTCAGATGTAGTGTTTTCTAAGGGCTTTCCTGCTGGCTGAGTCGATAAAGAATCTGCCTGCAAGCCAGAAGACCTGGGTTCAATCCCTGGGTCGGGAAGATCCCTTGGAGGAGCAAATGGCAACCCACTCCAGTATTCTTGCCCGGAGAATCCCATGGACAGAGGAGCCTGGTGGGCCACAGCCCATGGGGTCTCGAGGAGTTGGACATGGTGTCTGCATTTTTTGTTTGCTTTGTTACTTATCACTGCTGTAACTTTACAAGACCATGATTCTGTGGACGGCCCAAAAGCGATGCCTTATCCATCAGCAAAATACCCACGAGACCAGAGCTCCTACTGAAGTCAGTAGCATTGCTTCTTTGTAATAGTCTGTCAAGTTGAGCCATTATTCCCAAGTTTACTGTCTTGTGTTCAAAACTCTTTTTCTGCCTTTCTTCCACCATTTTGTTAGTTGCTCGGTTGTGGGGTTTGTGATCCCATGGACTGTAGCCCACCAGGCTACTCTGTCCATGGGCTTCTCCAGGCAAGAAGACCTGAGTGGGTTGCCATTACTAACTCCTTTTTGGCAGTTGGTAGGCCAATTAGAGAATTTCTAATTCATATTATCACCATAATAGTTATTTGGGATATATAGTTTTTTTATTCCCAATTTTCCAATATGGAAATTAAGGCTTAGTCAGATTATTCAGGGTCATATCCAGTCCTATGCTTAATCTGTGTATTTGGTCAAATTTAGAGGCCTTGTTCATCATTATGTCTCTGCTGCTGTTTTAGTTGCTTAGCGGTGTCTGACTTTGTAACCCTATGGACTGTAGCCAGCCAGGCTCCTCTGTGCAGGGGATTTCCCAGGCAAGAACACTGGAGTGGGTTGCCATTCCCTTCTCCAGGGGGTCTTCCCAACCCGGGCATCAAACCCATGTTTCCTGCATTGCAAGTGTCTTCTTTACCGCTGATCCACCAGGATACCTGTTAAAAGGGTCCTAATTCCATATCCTAGGGCACAGTGTATTAAAATCCAAGACAGTTACAGACTTCTTTTGTATAGACTAAACCCGATTGCTAATCTGTTTCCCCTTATGCTGAGCTTTAAAAATAAAAATGTACTTGGCAATAAGCTATATTGAAACTTGAAAGGGTGATAAGTCTTATTGGACTGTTGGCTCATTTCTAATGCAACAATGTAAGATTAAACAAAACCTTGCTTTGAACATTATTCAGAATTATTTCTGACTTCACTAGTATAGTGTCTAGGCTTTTTCAGGAAAATGCCCATAGAAATCTATATATTACATGCAAACTGTAATTTGCCATTTGAACTGATGAGAAAAAGGAGATGAGGCTCATCATAATGATTGTATTTCTCAGTCTCCAACCTAGGCTACGGTTATCTTTTTCTTAGGCCTTCATAGTTTTCAGGGAAAGAATTCAAGTATCAAGCCTGAATATTGTTTCAGATGTATAGCTTAGTGATTCAGTTATTTCTGATTCTTTTCCATTACAGGTTATTACAAGATATTTGAATATTGCTCCCTGAGCTGTAAATTGTTATTGCTTATCTATTTTATGTACTGTAGTTTCTGTTACTGAATATTTATGTTTAATCTTAAAATAGATAAACATTTAAAGCTTGCCTGATTCAAGACTGAAAGACTTTAAGTCTTAACATTGACAGCTTAACTTCCCTTTTACAAAGCACCTTATACTTATAGCCAGCATGCTTATTTATGGACCTGTCTGAGCTTTGTAGATGAAAACTACCTTCCCTCACTAGTATATTAAGAAAAGTACATAAGATAATGTTTACAAAAAGTCTTTTGGAAAATGCTAGTCAACTGTAGAACTCTTAATAACATAATCCATAGAACAACAATTAGCATATCTTAATTGCACTAAGCCACTATGAAATAATAAAATTGATAGGATAGGAGGTCATATCTCCTTTTTTATTCTCACACTTACCATTACACAGCATTTCTCAGCTAGGGGTTAGACATCCCCTACAGAAGGAGCCTTTTTGGTTGTTAGAGTAACATAGATGAGAGGTGCCAAAAAACAGTGATTGTGTTTTACAATAAAGTACAATAACCACTGACCTCAGCATGATGCAATATGGGTATATCAACAATTCTACGAACCCAACTTAAAAGATGATCGGGGAATTATGGGAAATTGCAAATATAAGAAATTGGTAAGAAAATTCAAGAACAAATCGTTGACAGCCCTGCAGAAGAATTTTTTTCTTTTTTTCTTTGGTGCCTGTAGGCTGAAGATGAGTTTGTGTACTGGCCCAGTCGAGAAGAATCCATGAACTGTGAGGCCTTTACCGTCACCCTTATCAGCAAAGACAGACTGTGCCTCTCTAATGAAGAGCAAATTATCATCCATGACTTTATCCTTGAAGCTACACAGGTAACCTCAACCTCAGGTCCTTGGTAACAGCTGTACCTAGGTCCTGGGTGATTCTAAGTCACAATGAAGTTATCTACCACCCTGAGGACAGGCCCAGGCAGGCGTCTTGAGTATGACCTAATTTTAAATGTGCACACTTCCTTTTTTGCTGCCTTCAAGTATTTGCTTTTTCCAGGTGGGAGGATGAAATGTAGCAGTTCCTCGGATTGAGCATGCATACAAATAGGCTTGTTGACCTGATTATAAGAACAATATACTAGAGCTCTATAGTTACTTTGCCATCAGAAATGTAAGCCTTACAATATAATATGTTGCAGAGGTGATAATATTAAGAGTATACATTAGAAAAAAATACACAACATTTTGATGAGTAATTAACTATCTTCCTATGGAGTGGTTAAGAGGGGAGTTATCTTATTTAGTAAATTAAATACTGATGCCCTTTCCCCTTCCTTGTTTTTATTTTTATAGATAAGATAGAATAGGATATAAAGTCTCTTACAGTTTGTTGTCCCTTAAAATGCTTGCCCGAACAGGATTCTATTTCACTATGATAACCTCATTTGTTGCTTCCCTGGTGGCCTGGCAGTAAAGAATCTGCCTGTAGTGCAGGAGACACAGGTTCAATCACTGGGACAGGAAGCTCCCCTGGAGAAGGAAATGGCAACCCACGCCAGTATTCTTGCCTGGGAAATCCCATGGACAGAGGAACATGACCATAGTTCACGACATCAGGAAGGATTCGGACACAGCTGTAGCAACTACACTATCACACCACCAACCTCGTTTGTTAACTGTCAGGCAGAGACCTCCCTAGTACTTTCCTCCTTAGAGCAGTTTGGGTCTCCTGGCAATCATGGCATTCTTCAGTTGTCTGTACTATGTACTAGCAAGTTCTGGTTGTTAAGACTATAGATAGGATGACGTGAAGGATGACCTGTGACTTGTGCCATACTGGTTGCAGGATGACTATGTCCTTGAAGTTCGACATTTCCAGTGTCCCAAATGGCCCAACCCGGATGCCCCCATCAGCAGTACTTTTGAGCTTATCAACGTCATCAAGGAAGAGGCCTTGACAAGGGATGGCCCCACCATCGTGCATGATGAGTATGTACCAGTTTTTTCATTTTCCTGTTGCACTGTGATAGGAGGAGGGAGCAAAGAGAGACTTCACAAGCCCTCTCTGTGTGTGTGACAATTCCAGGATATTTCTAAAGTGCACATGTTGTGGTTTCTACCGGGTACATGCGGTTTCTAGTGTGCACTGGTGTAAAATGTTGTGCGTTTTAGTTTGTGAAAGGCTTCAGGTTCTCCTATAGGTTCATCTGTGTATTAGCCTACCACAATATATCTGCATGCTTTCCTAGGTTTTCTGTTTCAGTAATGCAAACTAGACATTAATGTACATGTCATAGTTTATATTATCTTTAAATCCTTACACTGATTTTCAACAAACACTAGGTAGAAAACCTTTTAAAATATGTTTTGTTGGTCAGTAATCAAAAAGTTAACTCTTAATAATATGTATAGTTTACAATGTGTTTTGAAGTTTACCATCTCTGGAGGTTTAAAGGTAAAGCATGGTTTGCGTCTGGCTCAAAGCTGCTAGGTGTCTGAATGGAGTTCAGACCCCGCACACTCTCACTTTAATGAGAGGGACAGGGTCCTAGATATACCTAATGGTGTGTGAATATCTAGAGTCAGACTTCATAGCTGGGGCTTGACCTGCCAGACAGTGGCAGATAGTTTCAAATCTCACAAGCCCCTGGCCCAAGTTCCACGGTAGGTAGCTTCCTTAGTCAGCATGTTGTTAGGCATTTACTATTAAATTACCACCCCCTCTGCTAGTGTAGATATTAATACATTTCACAGTGAAGCTTATAAAATAAGCCTTTGCCTTGAACTGTTGCTGTCATAGGAAATGAACAGAGACTTCTGGCTGAGGTCAGTGCTGTCACCAGTTTGAAGCAAGCCACAAGACTGGCTCCTTCCAAGGAGTCTGATGGTCTTTTTAAGACAGTGACTATTTCAAAATGTTAGCCTGCCTCTTAATTAGGTTAAGAAGAATTAAGAGGCTACAGTTTATGGTGTCCCAAGAGTTGGACACAAGTTAGCAACTAAACCACCACCAGTAAGTAAGATCCCTGGAAATGTGACAACCAGCCATAGTGTTTAAATGACACAGACAGCTTCAAAATAACTAGGTACTTGCTCCTAGTCTAAGCAACTATAGGATATGCAGTTATAGCAGAAAGTGAGGACTGCTTCTAGAGTCTCCAACCCCGCCCCCTACTCTGGGTTAGCTTTTCAAATACCTTCTGGATTTTACCAGCTTCTAGCAATTCAGACCAAATTCTAATGTTGCTGTCCAGTTTTGTGATGGATTTTGTGGTACTAATAGTACTCCAAGGATCTGCCCTTAAGTCAGGAATGCAGCTGATCTTATATTAGAGAATGGAGAAAGGGGGGGAAAAAAGCACAATTTTAACAGAACTGTTTGATTCATTCATCTGTATACAGCTTTGGGGTGGATTGTCTTATGTGGTGATTTTCATTTTACACTACATGCTGCATATGTTACCTCTGGACTTAATCAGATACAGCTTGTTCTTAGGTCTAAATAAGAAAAAAGCAAGTTAATCCTACACTAGTGTATCTTCACATGTTACATAGGTGAGCTGGATGAAAAGCCCCTGATGATCAAGTGTTCATTCATTTATCCACCATCTTTAAGAGAGAAGTGAGTCCATTCAAATTATTTTTCTACATTACTGGAGCAAATGTGAAGTTTTTAAGTAGTTGCTAGCTCTAGTACAGCACTCTGAATGCCAGTTACCTTTCAGTTTCCATCTTACCTTTTGTACCTGTAAATATCCCTTCCTGCTAGCCTAAGTCTCAAGTCTCGTATCTGTAAGTCCAAACTCACTCTCCCATCCTGCTCCCATCCACTTAGTTGTACAAACCAGAAAGACATCAAAGTTCTTCTTTGTGCCACCTCACTTCCACATATCATTAGCCCCCTGGGCTTGCAGAAGCTCTGCAGGCTTTCAGTACACTTTCCAAATCCTTCTGCAATCTGGTTGAGGTCTACTCTGCCCCAGCTATCATCCCAGTCCTCCTGTCCTCTCATTCAAAAGGCACTCTCTTTGAAACTGTCTCTAATTCATCCCAGAGGTGATCATTCACAGACAACACATCTCTACCAGTGCCATTCCTGTTTATCAGATCCGCTTCTCACTGCTTGTTTACATGACTGTCAGCCCCACACTGCAGAGACCAGCAGTGTGCACTCATTTGTCCCATTCTCCACAGAGTGAAGTCCCATGCCTGACACACAGTGGGTAGTAGATAAATACTGGTATGAGTTGGTACCGTGTTTCAAGTCAGGATGACTTACCCATCATTCAGGATATGCGCTTACATATGAACTTTGCCCGGAGAGCCTTGTTTTTGTTTTGGTTATTGTTATTTTACCTGCTTACATTCATCTGTGGACTATAAAGCCAATTTACAAAGTTTTTTAAGCTCTGTCAAAAAATAGATGGGGGGAGGCTTGGAAAGGCCTGGGTGCTTCCACTGACCGAGAGTTAAACTTCCAGTGCACAAACTCTGTGCTATCTGCCTGGTCCTCACAGCTGTGTGCCAGGTGAACGGAGTTTCTAGATAAAATGATCTCTAAGGGTAAAACTTCCTCAATGAAAAGTACACTCATTCAGTTTGAGCACAGGCATAGGTTAAAGGCAAACTGCTTTGTTCTCAGCTTCCTATGTTCATCTGCTCAAGACAGTCCTATCCAGAGGCTGATCTGTATCATTACTGTCAAATGGTAAACACAGAGCCTATTTTCCTAAGAAGAGTGTGGAACACAGTCATGGTTCTTACACCGTTTTATGAGACAGTAGTAGCTTAGACCTTCACGTACAGAATGAAAAGGCTGGTTTCTTGTGTGAATGCTACCACCCTGTTGGATGCTAGAGTGGGCTAATTTCATTCAGCAGTTCTCAGAGTGGGATCTGAGGGTCCCCGATTGGGAAGGGCGGCGGACACAACAGTTTTCGGAATAATACAAAGATATTGGTAGCCTTGTTCACTCTTATTCTGTCTTGAGTGTACAGAGGAGTTTCTCAGAGCGCCCTGACCCAGGTGACATCCCCACTCTGACAGCGAAGGGAATGTGTGCTTGCGTGGTTGTATGTTTCAGTATTTTCTCAGCTCTAATGTCTGATACAGTAAAGACTGATAGCTAACGGCCAAATAAGCAAGAGATCTTTTAGGGGGTTTTCAATAATTGTTAATTTTGACCCGAGATGGTCTATAGCAAATGCTTCTGAAATATATGGACTGCTTTCCGTACCAGCTGCTGTAAAGACACCCCCTCAAGTTAGAACTAATTGAGTCCTTCTTTTAATCCTCAAAATCACCCCACGAGGGGAGAATTTTAGGATCCGCTCTTCCTGTATGAGGAAATGAGGGCTGCAAAGGTAGGTCCTAGGGCCTATGTGCACATGTATCTGGTTAGCAAGGATCAGAGCCAGCACCAGCTACTAATGTGTAAGGTCCAGGGTAAAGTGAAAACATAGGACCCCCTTGCTCAAAAATTATTACCAGTAAAGCGTTTCCAGTTAAAGAAACAATCCTATTTACCATCACATCAAAAAGAATAAAATACCTAGGAATAAACCTACCTAAGGAGGCAAATTTAAGGGACTAGATCTGATAGACAGAGTGCCTGATGAACTATGGAATGAGGTTCGTGACACTGTACAGGAGACAGGGATCAAGACCATCCCCATGGAAATGGAATGCAAAAAAGCAAAATGGCTGTCTGGAGAGGCCTTACAAACAGCTGTCAAAAGATGAGAAGCGAAAAGCAGAGGACAAAAGGAAAGATATACCCATTTAAATGCAGCGTTCCAAAGAATAGCAAGGAGAGATAAGAAAGCCTTCCTCAGCGATCAATGCAAGGAAATAGAGGAAAACAACAGAATGGGGAAGACTAGAGATCTCCTCGAGAAAATTAGAGATACCAAGGGAATATTTCATGCAAAGATGGGCTCGATAAAGGACAGAAATGGTCTGGACCTAACAGAAGCAGAAGATATTAAGAAGAGGTAGCAAGAATACACAGAAGAACTATACAAAAAAGATCTTCATGACCAAGATAATCACAATGGTGTCATCACTCACCTAGAGCTAGACATCCTGGAATGTGAAGTCAGGTGGGCCTTAGGAAGCATCACTACAAACAAAGCTAGTGGAGGTGATGGAATTCCAGTGGAGTTATTTCAAATCCTGAAAGATGATGCCGTGAAAGTGCTACACTCAATATGCCAGCAAATTTGGAAAACTCAGCAGTGGCCACAGGACTGGAAAAGGTCAGTTTTCATTCCAGTCCCAAAGAAAGGCAATGCCACAGAATGCTCAAACTACCGCACAATTGCATTCATCTCACATGCCAGTAAAGTAATGCTCAAAATTCCCCAAGCCAGGCTTCAGCAATACGTGAACCGTGAAACAGATGTTCACGCTGGTTTTAGAAAAGGCAGAGGAACCAGAGATCAAATTGCCAACATCAGCTGGATCATCGAAAAAGCAAGAGAGTTCCAGAAAAACATCTATTTCTGCTTTATTGACTATGCCAAAGTCTTTGACTGTGCGGATCACAAGAAACTGTGGAAAATTCTGAAAGAGATGGGAATACCAGACCACTTGACCTGCCTCTTGAGAAACCTATATTCAGGTCAGGAAGCAACAGTTAAAACTGGACATGGAACAATAGACTGGTTCCAAATAGGAAAAGGAGTACGTCAAGGCTGTATATTGTCACCCTGCGTATTTAACTTAAATGCAGAGTACATCATGAGAAAGGCAGGGCTGGAGGAAGCACAAGCTGGAATCAAGATTTCCAGGAGAAATATCAATAACCTCAGATAATGCAGATTGACACCACCCTTATGGCAAAAAGTGGAAGAGGAGAGTGAAAAAGTTGGCTTAAAGCTCAACATTCAGAAAACGAAGATCATGACATCTGGTCCCATCACTTCATGGCAAATAGATGGGGAAACAGTGTCAGACTTTCTTTTTGGGGGCTCCAAAGTCACTGCAGATGGTGACTGTAGCCATGAAATTAAAAGACACTTACTCCTTGGGGTGGCTCAGAGGATAAAGCATCTGCTTGCATTGTGGGAGACCTGGGTTCAATCCCTGGGTCAAGATCTCCTGGAGAAGGAAATGGCAACCCACTCCAGTATTCTTGCCTGGAAAACCCCATGGATGGAGGGGCCTGGTAGGCTACAGTCTATGGGGTTGCAAAGAGTCAGACACAACTGAGCGACTTCACTTTCACTCACTCCTTGGAAGGAAAGTTACGACCAAACTAGATAGCCTATTGAAAAGCAGAGGCATTACTTTGCCAACAAAGGTGCGTCTAGTCAAGGCTATGGTTTTCCTAGTGGCCATGTATGGATGTGAGAGTTGGACTGTGAAGAAAGCTGAGTGCCGAAGAGTTGATGCTTTTGAACTGTGGTGTTGGAGAAGACTCTTGAGAGTCCCTTGGACTGCAAGGAGATCCAACCAGTCCATCCTAAAGGAGATCAGTCCTGGGTGTTCATTGGAAGGACTGATGCTAAAGCTGAAATTCCAATACTTTGGATACCTCATGTAAAGAGTTGATTCATTGGAAAAGACTCTGATGCTGGGAGGGATTGGGGGCAGGAGGAGAAGGGGACGACAGACGATGAGATGGCTGGATGGCATCACCGACTCGATGGACGTGAGTCTAAGTGAACTCCGGGAGTTGGTGATGGACAGGGAAACCTGGTGTGCTGCGATTCATGGGGTCGCAGAGAGTCGGACACGACTGAGCAGCTGAAGGAGGCAAAAGGCCTGCACTCTGAAAACTGTTAAGAAAGAACTTAGACAACTTAGACAACACCAACAGATGGAGAGAGGTAACGATATTGATTCTTCCAATCCAAGAACATGTTAAAATATACTACCCAGGTTAATCTACAGATTCGGTGAATCCCTATCAGATTACTAATGGCATTTTCATAGAACTAGAACAAGAGATTTTTTAATTTGTATAGAAACACAGAAGATTCCAAATAACCAAAGCAAGCCTGAGAAAGAAAAAAGCTGGAGGAATCAGGCTTCCTGACTTCAGACTTTACTACAAGCTACAGAAATACAGACCAATGGAACAGGATACAAAGTCCAGAAATAAACCCATGCACTTACGGTCAATTAACCTATAACAAAGGAGGCAAGAATATACAATGGAGAATAAACAGTCTCTTCACTAGTGCTGGGAAAACTGGACACCTACATTTAAAAGAATGAAAACAGAACATTCTCTAACACCATACACATAGACATCACCAAATGGTCCATACCAAAATCAGACTGATTATATTCTTTGCAGCCAAAGATGGAGAAACTCTATACAGTCAGCAAAACAAGACCGGGAACTGACTGTAGCTCTGATCATGAACTCCTTATTGCCAAATTCAGACTCAAATTGAAGAACATAGGGAAGACCAGTAGGCCATTCAGGTCTGACCTAAATCAAATCTGTTATGATTAGACAGTGAAAAAGTGAAAGTTGCTCAGTCATGTCGAACTTCGCGACTCCATGAAGTGTACAGTCCGTGGAATTCTCCAGGCCAGAATACTGGAGTGGGTAGCCTATCCCTTCTCCAGGGAATCTTCCTGACCCAGGGATCAAACTCGGGTCTCCTGCATTGCAGGTGGATTCTTTACAGGTGAGCTACCAGGGAAACCCAATGATGATACAGTGGAAGTGACAAATAGAATCAAGGGATTAGATCTGACAGAATGCCAGAAGAACCATGGACAGAGGTTTGTAACATTGTACAGGAGGTAGTGATCAAAACCATTCCCAAGAAAAAGAAATGCAAAAAGGCAAAATGGTTGTCTGAGGAGGTTTACAAATAGCTGAGTGTAAACCTCAGTTATTGTAGTTATGTGTAAATGTGAGAGCCGGACCGTAAAGAAGGCTGAGCGCCAAAGCAGTGATGCTTTTGAACTGTGGATTCGGAGTAGACTCTTGAGAGTCCCTTTCACTACAAGATCAAACCAGTCAATCCTAAAGGTAATCAACCCTGAATATTCTTTGGAAGGACTGATGCTGAAGCGCCAATAGTTTGGCCACCTGATGCAAAGAGCCAACTCATTTGAAAAGACCCTGATGCTGGGAACGATTGAAGGCAGGAGAAGGAGGGAATGACAGAGGACAAGATGGTTGGATGGCATCACCGACTCGATGGGCATGAGTCTGAACAAACTCTGGGAGATGGTGAAGGACAGGGAAGCCTGCCTGCTCCAGCCCATGGGTCACAAAGAGTCGGACATGACTGAGCAGCGGAACTACAACAGCTAACACCATACACAAAAATAACTCTAAACGAATTAAAAACCTAAAGGCAAGACCAGACTCTGTAAAGTTCTTAGAAGAAAACACAGAACAGTCATGGAACAACACTGCCGTAAGTCACAGCAGTATCTGTTTTGATCCATCTCCTATATAATGGAAACAAGAAACACATGAGAGCTAATTAAACTCAAAAGCTTTTGCACGAACAAAGGAAACCACAGATAACAACAAGACAGCCCCCAGAATGGGAGAAAATACTTGCCAACTCTGTAACCAACTAGGGATTAGACTCCAAAATATGCACACAGCTCATGCAGCTCAACATCCTAAAACAAACAACCCAAACAAAAACTGGGAGAAGACCTAAATAGACATTTCTCAAAGGAGACATACAGATGACCTGCAGACACAGGAAAAGATGCTCAGCACCACTCATTATTAGAGAAATGCAAATCAAAGTTACAGTTAGGTAGATCTCACACCAGTCAGAATAACTTGCCTTTATTTTCTCATCCACGTCCAAAAGTCTTACAAGCTTGAGTTGCCATTATTCCAAGATTAGTGTATATTCAAGCTCTAATTCTGTTTTCCTTCCTGCCGTAACGATTTTGAAAGGAAACTTCACTTCCTTCATAATGACAGGGTTTTTACCCCTGCACTACCATCTTGGTTATGATTTTTAAAACATCACATAAGCAAAACAACAATAATGGTAATTATACGAAGTAGTTGCTTTCAGCAGTAATTATATGAAGTAGTAAAAAGTGTAATTAAGTGGCAAAAGGCCATAGGTATTATACATACTGATGATAGAAGGAACCCCAGTTTCTCTTCAAATGAATATAGATAGAGTCACTTAAAAACATTACTGTATATTGGGAAATTGCTTTCATTTGTTTGAGGCATTGACAGAGAAAGATGAGAATCCATTGTAACAGCTAAGAGTTAAAGCACTGTTACTTTCAAGAGGGCCCTTTAAGAAAGTGGCAAACTACCAAACCAGTGAATTTATATACTATTCTTGTATTAGCTAAGTTATAAATTAACCTGTGTTGCTTTTCCACCAAGTCTCTGTAATGTGAAGTGCAAATGCATTAGACTTGACAAACCTCCTTTAATCCTACTGAATTCCTAAACTTCTAAAAGAGAATGGCCTTTTTCAGTCTTTCAAGACTGATGCTTTAAAGTATCTGTGCATTTGATTTGATTTGACCTAGTTTCTAGTCATGTTTAAAGTCTTATTTTGTAGGACTTTCCTTTTATTTAGGTACTTATTTAAAGTGGCTAAGTATTAAGGAAAGACAACCCAGGCACAGGGCAGAGTGATCCCACATGGAGTGCGCACTGCATAATAAAACATGGAATACCTGACTTTCCTAACTAATGGTATGGTTAGCTCGAAAGGGAGAAGGAAAAAAGATCCTAAGAGTTTCACTAGAACAAACTAAGCAGAGATTAAAAGGTTAAATATTGAAAAAGATTAATACAGATGATTGGGGTGGAGGAGGTGGGAAATCCCAGCTATGCTACAATGAGAAGGTAAACTCAGTTCATTTTAGAATCTGAAGAAAGACAACATGATGAACAAGAAAAAATAATACAGTGAATCAGAGTTAAAAGAGCAGTCATCATTGTTTTAAAATAATACACACAGAGATCTAAAGATTTAATGAAATGAATCAGAAACACTTATTATGAAATCGGAACAAATTACAGACTAATAAATGGAAAGGATAAGAGACGGGCTAGTAGTAGAATGGACCAAACTACAATTAGACTGAGATATGGAAGTCAGATACAGAAGTTCTGACATCAGTCTAAGGGATGATCTATGGAGAGATAGATGAAAGAGGAAGGAAAAAAAAGCATGGCTTGAAGATTCTGTAACAACTGAATAAAGGGATGAGATATTAAAGTGAATTATCAGGATACAAGGATACAATGAATGGTAACATTCAGAGAAAAGATCTGAAAACCATAATTAACAAGGCTGATCTAGCCTGAACAGTATGTGCCCCATCAACAGAGGAATGAATGGATGAGGAAGTGGGACACAACCACAGTGGAATGCGCCGCTCGCGTTAAAGAGAGGGAAATAATGTCACTGCAGCAACAGGGATGGACCTAGAGAATATCATACTAAGCGAAGTAAGTCAGAGAAAGACAAATTCCATATGGCGTCCCGTATCTGTGGAATTTAAAATACGGCGCAGATGCACCTACCTGCAAAGCAGAAAGAGACTCACATACAGAGGGCAGCGAGTGCTTGCGAAGCGGGAGAAGGGGCGCGGGAGGGGTAGACGGGAGCGTGGGGTCTGTACATGCAACCTATTATACAGAGGACAGATACACAGCATGGTCCTATTGTATATTCCACAGGGAGCTTTCTGGCATAAACTCTCATGGAAAAGAGTAGGAAAAAAAGAAAGGATACCTGTGTCCAACCGAGCCACGCTGCTATCTAGCAGAGATTGCCACATTATAAGTCAACTATATTTCTGAAGTTCTATTTTTTTTTAATGTAAACATTTCTAAATTAAATACATAAATGTTAAAGTCTGTACCCAGGAGAAGGACATTCCAAATACAGGGGCAAGAAAGACAAAAGCAGGGACGGTGGAAGAAACGCAGTATATAGTCGGGGAGCTACTAGCAGTTCAGCCTGGGGGAGTAAAGACGGCTTAAACGCCTCGACCATCGCTGAGCATCTCTTCAGATGACGATTCGTATTCAAACTTTATTGGATTTTGAACTTAGAGTAGTTGTTACTTTAAGCTGGAATAAGGATCCAGGCTACGGTCCATTACTCAGACTCAGTACTGCCCCACTTTGACCATGGAGTCAAATTGATGACCAATTTTTAACACAGAGGCTCTGAAACCTAACAGGATACACACTCGGGGCGGGGGGGAATGTATATATCTATATATACATATAGATATCCATATATTGGAGAAAATATTAAAAAAAGAACAACTAAGCTTTCAGCTGGAAAATCCAGAAAGAGAACTAAATAAATCCACAAAATGTACTAAGAAGAGCAAATAGTAATGAAATGGAGGCAAGGGTGAAAGGGAAGTCATGTCCGACTCTTTGCGGCCCCATGGACTGTAGCCCACCAGACTCCTCCATCCATGGAATTTTCCAGGCAAGAGTACTGGAGTAGGGTGCCATTTCCTTCTCCAGGGTATCTTCCTAACCTAGGGATCAAACCCGGGTTTCCCGCAATGCAGGCAGATGCTTTACCATCTGAGCCACCTGGGAAGCAGATCAACTTTATTGCTTGAATTTTATTAATAAGAGAAACAACGCTGGAAGATGGTGAAAAAAGCAGAGAAGAAAAAAAGTCTACCACTTAACCTGTAGTCCTCAAATGTTTTAAAAATTGTTAATTGTGATAAGATGATGTTTATTTTTAAAGTCCTTATCTTTGGGAATTTTATACTGATTTATTAAAGAATGAAAAATCTGGCGTTTGCTTCAAAACGTGTGTGGCGGAAATAGACACGAAACAAGAGCAGCTGCAAGCTGATGATTGTTGTAGTTTAGTGACAGAGCCCTGAGGGTTACTATACTTTGTATCTTACTAACAGGTTAAAAATCATATAAATGTTTTAAAAGAAATGAAATAAACATTGTAAACTATTTGTAGTGCATACCAATAAATTGTTAAGCCTACCTAATCATAATAAACGATATTCAGGGAACATATGGTACTTACTAGTCTCTGATCTGAGCCCCCAATGTGTATCAGCAGCAGCAAAAAAATCTGGTCTCCCAAGCTATGACCCCAGTTACTTACCTGGATGTGCATTGTTTATTCAACCTCAAAACGGGGATGTTAATAGTACCGGGATTTTTCTGAGGATTAAAATCATTGGCACGTGTAAAGTACTTATAAGCCTGGAACATAGAATTTTCAACCTGTCAAGGCCCACTACGTTTTGACCAGGCTATGCTTGCAGCACACAGAGAAAACATGTAATGTCACCCTGATTCAGAAAACAGACAAAGCTAACAGCAGAATGGAAGGGAACAGTGCAAGCCATTGTTACTTACTTGAATACGGGTACAAAGATCTGAAGAAAATGCTGTCAAATAAAACCCAGTGTGTTACACTGAAAGAATTACGTACATGATTTAAAAAGATTTCTCCCAGAAATACAGAGCTAGTTAAATGGTACCAAAAAACTGTTCTCAGTGAATTCAGGACTTTAGGAACTTTTTTAAAACTTAGAGATGTTTGAAAACATACAATAAAATGACACCCATTCATTATCCCCATCCCCAAAAGAAAACACTCTTAGCAAACTTAAAGTCAAAAGTATTCTCTTTGTTAAATGTTACTTACTTCTCAGATGCCTATAGAAATACTTTTATTTAATATTAAGAAAGTAGATGCTTTACCATAACACAATATGGTACCTCTTTACAGTGTCAGAATGGAAGACTATTGATATCCTATCCAGTGCAGTAAAAGCAAAAGATGTAAGAGGTATAAAAGAAAGACATAATTGGCATTATTGGCAGATGACGGTGTAGCCAACTAACCTAGAGAATCCACAGATTATTAGAACTTTAAAACAGTTCTACATGGCTGAATACAAGTTCACCATGTGAAAAATCAATAACTTACCTGTATATATCCACTGAAACCAAACACTAATGTCCTAAAGAGAGGCCATTCTTTGGAATAACAGAAACTACCTAGGAATCACCCTAAAATGACATTGGGAAAGACTATACAGAAAACTGGACTTTCCTGGTGGCTCAGTGGTAAAGAACCTGCCTGCCAGTCTAGGCGACGCCAGAGGTGGGGGTTTGATCGCTGGGTCAGGAAGATCCCCTGGAGAAGGAAATGGCAGTATTCTTGTCTGAGGAATCCCATGGATGGAAGAGCCTGGTGGGCTATAATCCGTGGAGTCCCAAAAGAGTCAGACACGACTTAGCAACTAAACAATAACAACAAGCAGAAAACTATAAAATCTAATTGAAAAGTATAAAAGATCTGAGCAAACGGAAAGAAAGATATCTTCATGAACAGAAAAGCTCAGAAAGAGGTTTATTTCCTCAGATCTACTTAAGATATTTCAGTGCAGCCTACCAAAATCCCAACAACTTCTTATATTCCTTGACAGTCCAATATCAGTTAATATAAGGTAGAATGGGATGAGGCAGGAGAGTAGAAATGGAAATGAGTGTACAAGTGGAAAATGTAAATACGTATGTCTGAAGCCCAAAAAGTGAAACAGTAACTGTCCTGCTAGCAGCCAAGACTATTGTATAAACCTGCTTCATCAAGAATCAAGACTACTTAAACCCTAAGGGGATTTAAGCAACTGTGGGGAAATACAGTATCAAAAAACAGAGAAGCAGATTAAAGGGCCAAACTAGAGAGTTCAGAAATAGGCCTGTGAGTATAAGAATTTGGCAAATTATTAAAAAGGCAGCTTAAATCTACAAGGAAAGAGGAGACTGTTCCCTATAACATGCTGGCACCAGTGGTTATCTACTGGAAAAATGACTAAAATCAGACCCCTGCCTTACATCCAAACAGGAATAAGATTCCAATGAATTAAACAGTTAAATGTAATGAGGTAGAAAATTGTAGGAGAATATTTCTTAAATACCGGGGTCAAGAAAGCATATTGAAATGGCCTGATTAAAGCCTTTCTCGTGCCTGTGTGTGAAGCAAACAGAAACATATTTTTCCAAGAATTTTATAGAAGGTGGTCATACTTGGAAAGTTCCACTTCCATGCCAGAAATAATTACTAAATATCTGAAAATTTTCTGACTGCCTTTTGGGCCATAGAGTTCCATTTTTATTCAGATTCTGGAAGTACAGTTTAGCCATTTGGAATTTAAAAAAAAATTTTTTTCCCAGAGCTTTTTGCCTCTTTCTACTTATCTCATAGCTTCCAGTTAAAATCCTCATATTATTTTTCCTATCATATCACCCAACTCCTCCTTCACGTCAAATCTTATTGCCCTCGCAAGTCTAATTTTGAACTTTTCAAATTAGACATCAAGTTAAACATCTGATAAACCAGTCTCAAAAGAGGCCACATTTATGAACAAGTGTCACCTTTATGCTAACCTTAAAATCTCTTCCCTTGTCAGCATTTCATTCATTTTGTGTTCTAGAATAGGTATATCAATACAGGCTCCCTAGCTTCTGTAGAACTACGTGATGGAATATACATTCCAGTATATTCAGTCTTTTAGTGATTTTTCAATAGCTTTTTCTTTTGTTGCCCCCAAGGTATGGCGCGGTTTCAGCAGGAATGCTGTGTGCTCTTACCACCTTGTCCCAGCAACTGGAGAATGAAAATGCCGTGGATGTTTTCCAGGTTGCAAAAATGATCAATCTGATGAGGCCTGGAGTATTTACAGACATTGTAAGTACGGTGTTTATTTGCAAAACCTGTACAACATCAGTTGAAACTCAGCCTCACCCTGTACAACAGGAGGTCTCAATGGGGGTGAGGGTGGAGTAATTTTGCCCCCTAGGGGATGTTGGGCAATGTCGGAGACCCTTTTTATGATCACCACTGGGGATGGCGTTAAGTGAGTGGAGCCCAGGGACACTGCTAAACATACCACAACACCTGAGATGGCCCTCTGCAATAAAGGATTCTCTGGCCCACATGTCAGCAGTGCTGAGCAAACAAACTCTGCTTTCTAGAGTATGTAGTGTTTTCTGAAGATAAAGTACAGATTTCTTATTATCTTAGTGGACCATTCCAAGGTAAGAGATGCAAAGGACACAAAGCAGGTGTCGGTTTTGATAACAGATTCCACAGATGATTTTGTAAGTTTCTTCAGGAGCATAGACATATATTCCCGTGTCTCTAGTGTATTTTTCACAGATTTTTAATCAGTACTTTTACCTGCAGTGAAATGAGATGAAGCTGTTCTTTGGCTCCAAACCCATCTTCCTCTCGTTTTCCAGGAACAGTACCAGTTTGTCTACAAAGCGATGCTCAGCTTGGTCAGCACTAAAGAGAATGGAAATGGCCCCATGACAGTGGACAGAAACGGTGCTGCTCTCACCGCAGACGAGTCGGACCCTGCCGAGAGCATGGAGTCGCTGGTGTGACTGGAATCGTGAAAGAGTGCTTCATTTGTAAACCTTCTGAAGACTGAGAACTTTCTTGAGGCCTTTTTTTTGCCAGACTCTAGGTCTAGGTTATATGATAACCCAGTTACTTTTTTACACTGATAAAAGTTTTGATATTTATTTTTTGCCATTTTATGTCTTAATGGTATCCTACTGAGCATCTGCACCTCTGTTCATTTCCCACAGTGAAACGCGGTTTTACCTAGTTTGTACCATCTGATCAGTGTTACTGCCTAAAATCTGATACTACAGCAAACCCTGACGAGACATTCCATGACACCATACATGCTACTTTTTAATTCAGTATAGTGAAGGTCTTTGTTACGACAGTGACTCTTGATTTTCTTTTTTATTATTATTACTCTTGCTAAAGCAGCTGCATCCTCCTAGCAGGCAATGCTGTCCTTTTCCTCGGTCCTCTCCTATTTTTTAAGGCACTGCTCAGTACTTCTGTATGCCTTCTGTGTTTTAATGGAGTGGATGAGCGCTGTTTTCTTTTAAAGAATAGTGGGGAGGGGGGCTACTCTGAAGGTCTGTCCATGTCATGGCCTTGAGAGAGTCCCATTTGTGATGGTGAAGGTGTCCATTAAGAAACAAGAAGGTTGAAGAGTTATCTGATGTGAACATCACTTCCTCGTTTCAAAGTTATATTCCTAGCTTTAAAAAATGCCCAACTGTGTCAAAATAAAGGATATCTCTGTATTACAGTTTTCACGGTAGCTATGTGGACAGTGTGTGTTATTTCCATTTGACTCTGAAATAGTTACATCCCTGCCCCCCAAATCAGGGCCATCTTTTACAAAACAGAGATGGCAATATTTTACATAACTCCAGTTATGAAACACTTTAGTGAGTCTTCATTAATGCTTCATGGTTTATAATTTCATACCTCTTGGCAGGTGGAATAATGCAAATCTTGGCAGGTGTATAATTTTGAAAGTAGTCCTAATATTCCTATTATTCATATAGCAATCTAATAAAAACTACCTATAGAGTTAACATTCTTACATTCTTTTCTTTCCTTTCTTTTTGGCCAAATATTTCATGATAAAGCTCATTAACTATATGTATTCTTCTACTTAAACTGAAAATATTGTATTAATTAATTAGCAAAAAGTCTTGGGACTATCTAGGTTCCTCCACATGGAGAAATCTGACGTGGAGAGAGACAATTAGAATCTTGAGTGAAAGGTAACAGTGACAATTTCAAAGAGTTCTTAACAGTACGAGACAGCTTTGTATGCTTTTGTGTATTTTAGCCTCAAAAACAGGTTCACTTCAGTAAAAGAGACTGCTCATAGGGACACAGAGCCCAAGGAGGTAACTTCCCAGAGCCACATCCACCCTCCCATCCATCATGGGGAAATCAGGAGCATTCACAAGGAATTTCAGTTCAGCAAGTTAGAAAGATGAGCTACTTAACGAGATCCCTTTCTTCTGGTGCATATTTGCTTTTGAGGGGTGACTTCTGTCCGAAGTTAAGCCATCACCAGGACTGAGCCTGGGAAGAGGAAAAGGGTTTCGGTTATTTTTTTTTATGTCAATAAACATCCAACAACAGGTCACGCTGGCTGGACCACACTGTCTGGCTAGGCATTAAAACATCCGTGATAAGCAGCACGGAGACTCTCTTTATCCTGAGTTGATTTTCGATGAAGTTTGTCAGAGCAGAGCTCAAAGGACCAAAGCTGCTGAGGCCTCCTGGCCCGGGATTTCTAACTCACGGGCCAGGTCAACCACGTTTTCGTAAACAACATAACTTGCCAGGATTCATCTCATCTTCTCATCGCGCAGATTGAGCCCCACAGGGTAGCCCACTAGTCACGGACTGTGAGGGCTTGCTTGAGAAAATGTGAACAGGAGAGCCCAACCGTGTGTGGTGGACGACAGACTCGTTCACCGTCCCTCTGCTCCCATCAGAGGTGACGTGCAGAGCCTCTGCCTAACACACGAGAGAGAATCCTGAGCTCACCGACACTACTGCCACGGGCTGGCTGAGGGAGACCAGGACGGGGAAGGTTTCTGCACGGTTTCACCTCCGCATGGCAAGAGCTAGGTCACTAGTTCATTACAGAGCTCATCTCAGCTGCAGAGTGTTGACATGAGCTGACTCTCCTCAGTGGACGGCACAGTGGACCTGATTTTCAGAAGCAGCACGCAGGTTGGGGCTTGTGGTCCTTCTAACTTTTTCAGGACACATGGCAAGTATCCCCTTCTGTGCTACTGTTAAGTCACTCAGTCGTGTCCGACACTCCTCAGCCCCATAGACTGCAGCCCGCCAGGCTTCCCTGTCCTTCACTGTCTGCGCTATTACAGAGGGCCCAATTCATGGACATTCGTACCCTCCAATTCTGTGACCATCTCTTCCATGGGTATGAGAATCATGATAGAAGAGAGAAATAGGTTGGAGATGAAACAGAAACATCACAAGGATGGCTTAGGATTTCTCTGTGAGCATTCGAGTGTCTGCAGTGGGCCTGAACCAGTCTACAAACCCTAACCCACTGAACCACAAGCAGTTGCGGTCTGCCCATCTTGCCAAAATGGTCCAAACACACTTAAAAAATGTGGAGGATAGTTACAGTCAGCAGTTACTCCCTTTGACTATAGAGTGTATCCTGTTTTTCTTCATATGGCATTGGCAAATATATGCTTGTATCTTTCCAGAGGCAAAGAGTTTCAAAGATGGTGTTTTCTTTGAGACAGAAGCACATTGCTTAACTAAAGAACAAGGTTATTAGCCCATGCACTCAGGAGGAAAGGAAATAGCTAGTGCAAATTATTGTGTGCTGTTATAAAAATAAGCTTTTAGAGTGTATGGGTTCTAGGTAAGCAGAAGGCACACATTCAAAATGAAGTGTAAAGATCAGGACAAGTGGCCATGCTGGACATCAGAGAAAACACACCTTATTGCGCCAAGAACCTTACCTGCATCTGAAAGTTACAATGCTTTTATATTTTTAAAAAAAGTTTCCTTCTGAAATTCAAGATGATTAAGATGAGGTGAATTGCTTTTCCTAATTTTTATGCCTTGGAGCTTTCAGAGTCAGTTTCAAGTTGAAAAGTCCAGCAAGGTCAGAGATGTTTATGGCATTTAGGGTCTGGTGGCTGTAGGTTTTAGCCCGGAACAACATTGAAATCAACAGATAACCTTAATTATTTTCTAATGACACAGCACAACTGCCTTGTTATGAATTTTCTTAAACGCATATATACTGTATTTAAAACTTAAAATATAGATACCAATTTACCAAAGACACATACTAATTGTAAGCAAAAAATGTTAAAGAAACCCAAACTCATCATAATTTAGGAAATAATAATCAAAAACGTAGTTTGTCTTAAGAATCTAGCAAGTTATATTGGAAAATGCATTTCCAACTCCAAGTCCTAAAGTTTATGTTCAAATGGTGCCAGTGAATTTTTATATGAAGGGAAAATGCCTGCCTTTTTTTTTTTTTAAACAGCTGTAATCTCACTTGCCCCTTTGCGCTTGCCCATAGCTGCCATCTAACATACAATTTTGGCTTCACTTATCTCTAGAAAGAAGGCATGCAACAAACCGGAAGGAGCTGTAAGAATGGTATTTGGCCTCTACTTTGTCTTAGCTGTTAAACTGTTTTTAGTATTTTTGTTAAATATTTGCAAAGGGAAGCATTTTCTACAGAGGATAATTAATTTCAAGAAAAATAATCTTGAGTTTTAAGAAATAAAACATCTCCAGAAAAGGAGACAAACGATTTTATAAAATGTCGCAACTCTCCAACATTTGGGGTAGTGACTCCTTTTTTGTTAGGACATTTGAAACTAGCAAGTAGCCATTGTTTCTTAAAAAAAAAGAAAAAAAAATTCAGCCTTTGTGTGGATTCATGTTTCTTTCACTTCATTTTGAAATAGCGAAAATCATTAAAACTGTAAATATTTTGTTGCTTGGATAAGCATCTTCTGGGAACTTTGTATCTATGGTATATAATCATAGAATTTTATATTTTCATATAAAGCTAATTTTTTTCTAGTTTCAATTCTGTCATAGTTTTTTTTTTTTTTTCTTTGTGGTGGATATGTGAATTCAACTTTCTGTGTATTGAAGTAGCAAGAACCATCTTTGCATTCCAAAAGAATCCAACATGTGTTATTTCTTTGAGGCAGTGATTGTGACAGTTGGGTTTTCTTTTTTAATTTCATTGACCATTTGTGCAATAGGAATTAGACATAATTAGTCACACTGAATACATTTGTTGCATTGACCCATTTGGATAAAGTGCTGTTTCTGTTTTTTTTAATTTGTTCGGGGGGAGGGGTTTTGTAACCTGAAATTTTTCCCTTTTTCCTTCTGTTTAAAAGTATATCAAATCATTCTATTATAGTGTTATTTAATATGTAAATTGTATTGCTATACATAAAATAAAGTATGGTTTTTGATGTATTCATTAGTGCTGAGCATTTCTAAGAAAATACCTACATCCAATAATATCAGATTACTCATTTCTTTTAATAGGTTACATTTAATGGTCTTAGTTTTCATGGTAGTAAATCATTATTAGGAGTCATCTTCACACAGGCAGAAAACCACAGAAATGTCTTTTCTGAGTTCTTTCTCCTTTAAAGAGTAAACTAATATTTCACCGGCATGTCAAATGAAACTTTGCTCACTTTATGAACCTCTTGCTAAATTATAAGTAGAATTATTGCCTTATCCGGTGTATCAAATAGATTTGGAGCAACTCCTCCCTCTAAATATTTACTTTGTAGAATGAGAGACATTTGTTGGCAAGACTTTGGGAGGATCTATGAGATACATACATAAGATCCTGCAACTCCTACTGAGCGATGTTTTGCCATCTCCAAACACAAGTCCCCAACTGGGCAGCTTGGGTCCACCATTCTCTGAACTTTGAGCAGCACTACATCAGGAATTCAATTCATCGCTGTGGCTCCAATTTTTCTTTCCAGCAAGATAAAGAACTGATAGTTTACTCTCCAAAAGTAACTGGGAATTTGACAAACAGCATATTAATCCTTCTTGTGGTACCTACATCAACCCCTCAGTACAAAAGAATGAAACTCTCCTATGTGACCCTTTGCGTGTTCAGTCGCCCTGTCATGTGTGACTCTTTGTGACCCTATGGACCGCAGCCTGCCAGTCCATGGGATTCTCCAGGCAAGAACACCAAAGTGGGTCACCATTTCCTTCTCTAGGGGATCTTCCCAGCCAAGGACTCAAACCCCCAACTCCTGCATCTCCAGCACTGGCAGGGGGATTCTTTCCCACTAGCGCCACCTGGGGAGCCTGATCTTCCTCAAACACCCACAGGGACTCAGTCTTCTCTTATCACAGAATACAGGAGTGGTCACAAAGTGTTGACCTGTAGATCATATTCACTCCACAGATATACTGAGGCCATCATCTTTATCACAGTTACTAGTTTCCAACATCTAAAAGTGAGAACTTTTTACAGTAAGATTCAGTTTTCAAGCTCTTTTGGAAAACGTGCATTGTTGAAACCCCAGGCTCCTGTTCTCACTTGGGCGTCAAGAGCCGTGGAGGAGAAGCTGTTGTCCATTCAGGTGAGGCGTGTTCTCTCCAGTTCACCAGAGTCCACTCCTGTCCCATTACATTGACCTGCCCATCACCAGTCTACCTTGCCTGGATCCTCCGAGCAGCTGCACGTGAATTTTCAGACCATCATCTGCCTCGGGCTGGTAAACCATCAACCAAAAGGAGCGGCAGAAGGATTTATACTGGTCTTCCATCATTAAAATACTGGGAAGCCAGCAAGGGGCAAAGAGGCAGGAGGTATGACTGTTCAAAATAATCAACAAATCTATTCTCTACTCCATGGCTTTCAAAGGAAATAAGACAAGAAAACCTCATTTTTGTTACAAAGAATGGGGCAAAGAAACGAGTGCAAAAAGCCACTGGTCCAAAACCCCATTTTCAAACAGGTTAGACTGTTGAGCACATGAAGATTTAGAAACGAGTCACTGCTAACCAAGCCCGGATTCACAGACAGAATGAAAAGCACTGTTTTTACATTTCTGCCTGTTTTGGTGAAATAACATAAAGGTACTAGAAAATGATAGGAACTAGAAATCAAGAACCAACAAGGTAAAACTGACTTTTGGGATCATGAAGTTTGGCCACAAGGACAGGTCCACAGTTTATTAGGATCTAACAACTGTATTTGAACTGTCATGTTGGAGAAGACTCGAGAGTCCCTTGGACTGCAAGGAGATCCAACCAGTCCATCCTAAAGGAAATTAGTCCTGAAAATTCATTGGAAGGACTGATACTGAAGCTGAAACTCCAATACTTTGGCCACCTGATGCAAAGAGCTGACTCATTTGAAAAGATCCTGATGCTGGGAAAGATTGAAGGCAGGAGGAGAAGGGGACGACAGAGGATGAGATGCTTGGATGGCATCACCAACTCAATGGACATGAGTTTAAGCTCCAGGAGTTGGTGATGGACAGGGAGGCCTGGCATGCTGCAGTCCATGGGGTTGCAAAGACTCAGACACGACTGAGCAACTGAACTGAACTGAAAAAGAGAAACGGATGTTTTCCTCGCAGGACTGCTACAAGGAGTGAATGAGAATACTAACTTACATACCTAGCCTATAAGTTTGCTTTAGTTTTAAAAAAATTGCTTAGCAGACCTTTCTTCAACCATGAAATACAAAGTCAACTACCTTCGCTTACCCAACTAACAGTAGTGGTGAGGAATTTCCTTCACTGGTAAGGAAGCTGAGCACTTCAAACCAGATCCAAGGGGGATGATGGGGACAGAACTGGACAGTGAGCATGACCCAGACAGCCTACGTCCAGAAACGGGAGTGGCAGAACAGATGGTTGCGATGCCCAAGCCTGAGTGTCTAAGGTTCTAATGGCTGAAATCTCCATTCCAAGGAAGTTTATTGTTTTCTTAGGAACAAGCTTCGTAATTTCAGAAGAATGATGCCAAAAGCAAAGACAGTCTGGGAAATAATTCTAAGACATTAAAAAAATATTGATGCCTCATGCTTTAATTTTAAAAGTCTTGAGAGTTTATAATTTTATTCACAACATTTTAAATCTGATTTCAGTATTAAATACACTTTAACTCCATGAAAAAACTGAATTAAAAACACATATCCTAATGCTTAATATTTTCATGATTCATGAATCCTGTAAATGTCTCAAAATTGAACTTCTAAAAATAATATGAGATGAGCTGTTACAATAGGATATTAGGTATGAAACACCATTTTTCATAGAAAGATGCATAATAACCATGCAAAATTAAAATGAACTTAGTAGTAGGATTGATTGTTTCTCAAGACATCTTTTAGTGGGACAAAACTCTCAACAGTGCTTAAGAATATTTGCACTATATTTAAAAATATATATTTGAACTGTATTTTTTGTTGGGCTACTGCAACAAGTTGCATAGGATTGTTTACTTCTAAGTTTTAACCAAACCAATAATCAACTGTTCCCGACTAGAAAAAGCATGTGCTATTGGCAGTTCTACTCTAACTTTTTCAATACTTTCTGTGGGTGCGGACATGAGAACACCCAAGCCATGTTTTTCTAAAACCATCCCCTGACTTTCAAGAATTATCCCAAGAATTTTAATGGACAAAAGATCTATTTTTAAACACACCTCCCACAGTAAAGAAAATAAACAGTCGGGACCTAATGAAACTTAAAAACCTGCTGCACAGCAAAGGAAACCATCATCAGGACAAAAAGACAAGCCTCAGAATAAGAGAAAATATTTGCAAACAAGCAATGAAAATGGGGTTAATCTGGAAAATTCACGAAGAGATCATACAGCTCAACACCAGAAAAAACAATCCCCCAAAATACAGGCAGAAGACACAAACACATTCATCCAGAGAAGATATAATGGCCAAGAAGATATGAAAAAATGCTCAGTGTCACTAATTACTACAAACACATGCATGAAACTGCAATGATGTACTCACCTAACAAGGATCACAATGGCCATCATTAGAAATTCTACGAACAATAAACGCCACAGAAAGTTTGGAGGAAGAAACAGACCCTACAAAGTCTTAACATAAATTGGGAATAGCCAAAACACAGAATACTATGGATATTCCTTTAAAAAACTGCAAACTGACCCATCACATGACTCTATTATACCATCTGGGGGCAGATATTCAAAGAAAACCATACTTACAAAAAAATACATGCTGCCTGCTAGTCTCTTCAGTCATATCCGGCTCCTTGTGACGCCATGGACTGCAGCCCCCCAGGCTCCTCTGTCCATGGGATTCTCCAGGCAAGAATACTGGAGTGGACTGCCATGCCCTCCTCCGGGGGATCTTCCTGACCCAGGGATCAAACCCACATCTTTTATGTCTCCTGCACGGGCAGGCAGGTTCTTCACCACGAGCACCACTTGGGAAGCCCCCCCGCCCCAACACACACTAAAAAAGACATGCACCACCAATTTTCCCTGCAGCACTGTTCACAACAGCCAGGACGCTGAAGCTAAACAAAGCACCAACAAAAGGATGCACGAAGAGGTGGGGCTCATACACACCGCAGAGCAGGCCGCAGGTGAAAGTAAGAAGCGGCCTGTGGTGAGAAACAGATGTAAGGGCCTAGATCTGATAGACAGAGTGCCTGATGAACTATAGATGGAGGTCCGTGACACTCCATCTATAGGAGCAAGACCATCCCCATGGAAATGAAATGCAAAAAAGCAAAATGGCTGTCTGGGGAGGCCTTACAAATAGCTGTGAAAAGAAGGGAAGTGAAAAGCAAAGGAGAAAAGGCAAGATATACCCATTTGAATGCAGAGTTCCAAAGAATAGCAAGGAGAGATAAGAAAGCCTTCCTCGGCGATCAATGCAAGGAAATAGAGGAAAACAACAGAATGAGAAAGACTAGAGATCTCTTCGAGAAAATTAGAGATACCAAGGGAACATTTCATGCAAAGATGGGCTCAATAAAGGACAGAAATGGTATGGACCTAACAGAAGCAGAAGATATTAAGAGGAGGAGGCAAGAATATATACAGAAGAACAGTATAGAAAAGAGCTTCACGACCAAGATGATCACGATGGTGTGATCACTCACCTAGAGCCAGACATCCTGGAATATGAAGTCAAGTGAGCCTTAGGAAGCATCACTATGAACAAAGCTAGTGGAGGTGATGGAATTCCAGTTGAGCTGTTTCAAATCCTGAAAGATGATGCTGTGAAAGTGCTGCATTCAATACGCCAGCAAATTTGGAAAACTCAGCAATGGCCACAGGCCTGGAAAAGGTCAGTTTTCATTCCAATCCCAAAGAAAGGCAATGCCAAAGAATGCTCAAACTACCGCACAATTGCACTCATCTCACATGCTAGTAAAGTAATGCTCAAAATTCTCCAAGCCAGGCTTCAGCA